>VSMD01133998.1:0-39045 GCA_008750895.1 Mirza zaza | reverse complement strand
GGTGGCTCAAGCCTGTAATCCTAGCTCTCTGGGAGGCCGAGGTGGGCGAATCGTTTGAGCTCAGGAGTTCGAGACCAGCCTGAGCAAGAGCGAGACCCCATCTCTACTATAAACAGAAAGAAATTAATTGGCCAACTAATATATAGAGAAAAAATTAGCCAGGCATGGTGGCACATGCCTGTAGTCCCAGCTACTTGGGAGGCTGAGGCAGCAGGATTGCTTGAGCCCAGGAGTTTGAGGTTGCTGTGAGCTAGGCTGACGCCACGGCACTCACTCTAGCCTGGGCAATAAAGTGAGACTCTGTCTCAAAAAAAAAAAAAAAGACTTGCCTCAAATCACAGGATCAGAGCATGGTACCTGCCACGCGCTCCCTGCCCAGAGGATGGGAAGCGGGGCTTCCTGGACTTCAGAACCTGCCTCACCTGCAGATTCAGCCCTCCTGGCAGTCTCCCTGGCCACATACCAAGCACATGCACCTAGTGGGTCTAATTCCTGCATTGCGTGCTAGGGGGGCAGCGTGGGCAGCTGTGGGAGGTATGGAGGGCACAGGCAGGGTGCCCAGAGGTGTGGGAGCACATGCGGGAGGAGCTGGGACTTACCCTGAGGCAGTGTGGGCAGTGGAGGGTCTTCAGTGGAAGAGGGATGTTAGAGTCGGCATCCACGAAGATTCCTGCGGCTGTGTGGACTTGGGCTGCATGGTGGATGGGCGGGGGGTGAGGTGAGGCTGAGGGGCTGTGGCTCCCACTAAGTACCAGGGGGTTGGTGGTCCTGAGCATCAAGGTGTGAGGGGAGGTCCAGGCAACCCCGGGGTCCTAGCCCGAGTACCTGAGTGGGTCCTCATCTTGAACTTTGGAAGTGTGAACAGGGAGCACAAGTGTGTTTGAGGTACTCCAGGGAGCTTGGGAGACAAGGACATGGACCGAGCATGGCTCACATCTCTGGGCATGCTGGGGTGTGGCCAGGTGTCCAGGTGGAGAGAAAAAAGATCCAACGTGGTTGGGAACATAAGGTGTGTGGCAGCAAAACAGGATGGCAGGGGCAGCTGAGCTGGGGGCTGGGGGCCAGTGAGAGAGTCCAGGGTTCAGGCCTGGGTGCAGGGGCAGGAGGGGACAGGTCCTCCATGAGGCCTCCCACTACCCCATTTCCCCAGGGCCAGCTGGCTTCTTGCCCTGCACCTGCCCCAGTGGAGGGCTGTGGGGAGAGTACTACTCTCCTCTCCTTGGCACCTGGGCACGACCTCCTGGGCTGTTCCATGTCTGCTTCCCACCCACAGTGCTCCCTTCCTGCTGTTCAGAGCAATCAGAGGCTGGAGAAGTGGGTGGGCAACAGGGACAGCCCCCCACCAGCCGCCACTGAGAAAGTTTCAAACAGAAACCACAGCCTCTTGGGGGCAGGAGGAGGCCTCAGGGTTTGGGAACACATGTGGATGCCTGAGTCCTGGGCCCAGACCACATGGATGGGTAGGAATCCCTTGCCTGGCCCTGTGGGTCCTGCCTCATGTAGGATGGAAGCAGGGTGGGCTTGGTGCTTCTGCGACAAAGTTCGCTTGTCCAGAGTGGGCACATCCCATCCAGGCTAGGTCTAGGGGCAGATGCACACCCCGTGAAGTGGCTCAGAGCTACCAAGAGCCACAGACCAAAAGGGAGGCTGTGGGTGCCTGCTCGGTCCCCGAGGTGCTCGGTCCCTGAGGTGCTCGCTGCAGACTCAGCTGGATACTTCCCCACAGCTCCTTTGTGGCTTCGTGAGGATGGAGGCACCTGGCCGGGGCCAGCGCATGAGCTGCTCAGTATGTATGTGCTGGCTGGAACTGAGCAGACCAACCCAAGGATGGGAACAGAGGCACCGGTCACGGGGCCACAGGGGCAGACCCCACGCACCAGCCTGCATGTCCATGGACTAACTGGTGGTGCTTTCCCTGCGGAGGCCCAGAGCACGTGGCCAGAGCCTGGTTCTTCCTCTGCAAAACATGTTTCTGGGTCGGGGCCTACACAGTAATGCCCCATCCCATCCTCCCGCCTTCTCAGGGCTCAGCTGTTCCGGGGAGGTGGGGGCTGTGGCCCAGAAGGAGGGGGCTGTGCCAGGGTGGCAGATGGGCCCTGCAGGGCACTGGCCATGGTTGTGCAACCTCCCGCAGCCCAGGAGCCAAGCCCTCCCATGTGCAGTGCTGAGAGGAGGGGCCAGGCAGGCTTTGAAGGGAGCCTGGGTCCCACGGCCTCCCCAGACTGGGAGCCTTTGAAAGAACATCTGGAACTCGGGCACTCGGCAAACTAGTCTCTGGGTTTTTGCAGAACCAAAAGTTAGTCCTGTCTTTGCCACTTGTGTGTTCCTCACCCCTGCCCCCATGCTCCCCTGTCTCAGCACTGCACCTCTACTTCTGCAGAGGTGGCAGCACCTTCCCCTCCACTGCCCCCCAACTGTGCTGGGCTGGCCTGAGCCCAGCAGGAGTCTGCTGGCCATGCCTAGACCCCAAGAGAGGACAGGACAGACCTGTGTCCTCGGCTGGGGAGAGGGCAGGGGAGCGTGTGAGTGATCCCAGGAGGAAACACCTGCTCCCAGACCTAGAGGATGCCTGGCCCTGTGGGTCTGGAGCCTTGAAGTGTGCAAGGAGCACGCACACACACACACACACACACCCAGCCACTCCAGCTGTGGCTGACTTGGGAACAAACAAGTCCCCCACCCCAGGAAGCACATACTGGCTGGGGGGAGGTGGTGCCAGGTGCTGGGGCCCATTGTCAGTGGCCTTCAAGACCCTTGGGGAGGCCCAGGGACAGCCCCCATCCTGCCCCCTCCCCAGGAAAAGACCCAGCTTTGTAAACACAGAAACAAACAACCATGGCTCCCTCTTCCCTGCTCCCCCCTCCCCATTAAAATCCGGGAAGAGCCAGCAGGGAGCTCACACCTGCTGGGGGAAGTGAGTCCTTGTTTGGGGGGAAATAGGGTACTCAGGCCTTGGGGGAAGGGCCGAGCAGTGCGCTGAGCAGTGCGCTGAGCAGTGCGCTGTGCCGCGGGGGAGGGGATGTCCTGGGGTCGGATTCAGGCTCCTGGGCCACCTCCCACTGTGGCTGGGGCCCTGTAGCCTCCCCCATAGCTGGTCGTGATAGCCGTGGCTCAGGAAGAGGTGGCCAGGGCTCCCCGCCAGGTGAGCAGGCCCTGTCCTTGGGCCGCCCCTGGCGCCCCCTGCCCGGCGCGAGGCCAGGGGTCAGGGCTGCGGCCCGAGATAAGCGCCGCGCCCGCCAGCCGCTTCCTGCACTCGCAGCGCCGCCGCCGCGCGCTGCTTCCTGTTTTCTCGCGCTGGCGCGCGGGGTCGTGGGAGACGGGGCGGGGTCGTGGGGCACGCGGCGGGGTCGTGGGGCACGGGGCTTCCCTGGGAGGGGGGTCCTGGTGGTGCGCAGACCCGAGCGGACCGGGATGCAGTAAGGGGCACCTTGTGCTCCCACCCGCCCTCCCCAGGTCGTGGGCCGAGAACTCCCCCAGTGCACTGGCCAAGGCTCTCTGCTCGCAGGGGTCTGGGGCCCGTCCATGGGCTGCTCCACCCCAGCCTGGGGCAGAAGTGGCGGGTGGGCTGGGTGGAGGGTTGAGCCGGCCTTGCACAGCTTTAGTTTTGGGGGGCTTTGGGTTTGGAGGTCGGCCTCTCTGGACTCCCCTTTGGGGGGCAGCTACTCTAGCATATGGGTTCAAGGTCCTCAACCAATTGTTCAAATGTCGTCATTAGAGATACAAATTTTTGTAATTTTAATGAAAACACATTCACACAAAACCTTGTACATAAATGTTCATAGCAGCATGATTAACCAAAAAGTAGAAACAAGGCTGGGCGAGGTGGCTCACGCCTGTAATCCTAGCACTCTGGGAGGCGGAGGTGGGAGGATTGTTCGAGCTAAGGAGTTCGAGACCAGCCTGAGCAAGAGCGAGACCCCCATCTCTACTAAAAAAATAGAAATTAGCTGGACAACTAAAAAATATATATATTAAAAAAATTAGCCGGGCATGGCGGTGCATGCCTGTAGTCCCAGCTACTTGGGAGGCTGAGGCAGGAGAACTGCGTGAGCCCAGGAGTTTGAGGTTTCAGTGAGCGAGGCTGATGCCACGGCACTCTAGCACAGGCAACAGAGTGAGATTCTGTCTAAAAAAAATAAATAAAAGTAGAAACGAGCTGAATGTCCACTGGTTGATGAATAGATGAATAAAATGTGGTATATCCATACAATGATGGAATATTATTCAGCCACAAAAGGTATCAAGTTCTGGCACACGCTACAGTGTAGATGAGTCTTGCAAACAGTGCTCAGTGAGCCACACCAGACAGAAAAGGCCACGTATCCTGTGATTCTATCTGCAAGAAATGTCCTGAATAGGCAGATCCATAGAGATTGGGGTTAGGGGCCAGGGAAGAATAGGGAGTAAGAGGTCTTCTTTGGGGGTTGATGAAAAAGATCTAAGCTAAAGCCAGCATGCCCTGTGCCTGTAGTCCCAGCTACTCAGAGGCCGAGGTGGGAGGACGGCTGGAGCCAGGCTGCAGTGCACCACGAAGCCACTGCACACCAGACTGGGCACCGCAGCAAGACCTCGTGTCTTAAAAGAAAAAAAAAACTCTAGAATTAGATAGTAGTGATGATCCACAACCCTGTGGATATACCAAAACCATTGAATTGTGCACTTAAAATTTTACGTAGGTTTTGTAGAATGTAAGTCAAGCAGTTGGGTTTTCTAGGGTGTTTGTCCAGTTGAGTGAGAGGGAGACTTAGGTCCCCCATGCACTTGCCCTGTTGCCTGCCCCAGCATGGCCTTGTTGGAGTCAGGTGTGTGGCTGTGTTGATGTCCCCAAGAGTGTCCAAGGTTATGACCGTATCTGCCGGGGAGAGGGGTGCTCCACGCCTATTCTCAGCCCTTGGCTGCCTGCCGGGGTGGGGTTAACACCTTACCCAGGTCACTCCAAGGACAGGCAGGGTCCAAGCAGTGGAGCACAGGGGAGCTGGCTAGTGCCAGGCAGGCCCCTAGAACTTCCGGGAGCTAAGGCCTGACTCAGCAGGAGCAGCTGTGCACGGGGCTGGAGCCACCTGGCCCTGGGGCTATGGTCCTGCCTAGGAGGGCTGCTCAGTTCTTGAGGGGTAGGTGGGGTTCCTCAGGCAGGGCACTGGGAAGGGTCCTGCAGTGAGACCCCCACCCCCAACACCAGCCCTTCTCTGCTGAGAAGCTGCTGTTGGAACCAGCTGTCCTTGCCCCTTTCATGGCCCCTCTGGTCCCACTCCTGGGTACTTCCAGCCCCTCGGCTGGGACTCTAGCCGAATTGGGCCTCCCCGCTGGCCCCCCCACCCTGGCCCTTGGAGGAGGGGCTTCCAGAGCACCCCACTCTGTCCCCTCCTCCCACAGACAATGGGCCTGTGCTGCTCCCTGCCCCTGTTAACCTGGAGGGGCAGACCCTAGGGGTGGGATGGAGTGAGGAACCCACAGGGGGATGAGTCCTGGTGGTAAGAATGTCACTCTGGCCTGCACCAGGCTGTGTCTGTCTGTCTGGCACTCTTGTTTGTGTCTATGGGTACTTCTGGGATAGGTACAGGAAGGAAGGTGCTCCAGCCTAAGAGAGGCACTTAGGGGGCTGTTCACATGAATTTAGGCAGCAGGACAGACTGTGCCCATCTTCTGTCTCCTGCCCTGGTTGGGGGCAGATGGTCCCACACCTGAAGCTGCCACTTGCAGACTTTGGTTGCTGGGCCGCCCTCTGGCTGAAGCTATTCCCACAGAAGGGGGTGTTCCTTGGGCCTGCTGACCCCGGGCTCCAGGGGGTGGCCCAGAGCAGGAGTTGGTGCCATGAGAGGTGGGCGTGGCTCGCGCACTCGTGGGTGTGTGCACTTATCCCATTGCATGAGCCCAGGAAGAGTCAGCATTGGTGCCTCAGAGCCCCACCTTCCAAAGGTGGCTGGACAGGACCACCCTTTTGTGTCCCTTTCAGTCTCTGCTTCCCTGCCTCCCTACTGTGCGCTTTGGAGGAGTGGCTGCTATCCTCAGCATCCCGTGGGCTGCTCCTCTGCCCCATCTGTCCCTCCACATTCTGGTGCTTCTCTCTGCACCTCTGAGTACATCTCCTGCCCTGCTCAGCTTATCTGTTCCTGCCCCCTTTTGTGTGTCTCTGTCCCTTTGAGTTCTCTGTGTTCTGCTGCTGCTGATGCTACAGGGAAGGGGGACCCAGCGCAGCCCCTCGCTCCACCACTTGAGGTGTGGGGCTCATGTGGGTTCATAGACGTCACCGTGCTGCCAGGCAGTGGACCCACATGTATGGACACACTGGCACATGCATATCCAGCCCCAGGTTTGCTGCATGTCCATGTGCCACACATGCAGTCACCCGTGTGGGTGGCCACTCTGGGAGTACCACTCACGCGTGCAGAACCAGAGACACCATGTTCTCAGGGGGGAGACTGAGTGGCGGGTGGCTTTTCCCCATCAGGGCTGCGCCACCCTCAGGGCATGTGCTCAGGGGTGGGGGGGAGTGGTGGGGCAGGACACGCTCCTTCCCGCAAGAGGGAGACACATAACCCCCCTCTCGGGGCGGAAGACCTGCGTGGCCCAGGGGAGTGTGAGTGTGCAGGGGTTCCCTTCTGGGGCGAGTATTCCAAACACACAGGATCATGCAGTGAGGGGACTGCTCGGCAGGGGGTAGGGAGGACCGAGGGGCCGGTGTGGAAAGAGGGTGTTCAGTTCTCTTGGAGGGGGCACAGGGCTGCTGTGATGGGTCCTCAGAATTGAGGTCTTGAGATGTGAGGCCTGGGCCCTCCTGCCCTGGTCATGGACCCTGTGTCTGGACCAGGCTGAACGACTCACCTCCCGGAGCAGTGTGGGGGTGGCACGGTGCACTGAGGGGGGCTCTGGCTGGACCCTGGGTGTGGAGGAAGTTTGGAGGAGGAGGAGGTGAGGACGAGGGTCCCTGGTGGGGATGTGTGGACCGCTGTCTTTGCCCCAGTCTTGGATTAACATGGGGGCTGCACAGGAGGGGAACAGGGGGCCGAGCTTGGGGTGGCGTGGACCCCACGCCTCCCACCCACCGTCCGGGCCTGCATCCCGGGAGGCGGGACGAGTGCCACGGGTTTAAGCCGGGAGTCGGGCTGTGGGAGAGTGAGAGGGAAGGGCGTTTCCAGGGCTTGTTGGGGAACCACTCTCCCTCCTGCCAGCCAGCACACAGGCAGCTGGGGAGGAAGGGCCTGGGCTCCATTGTGGCCATGGCCGCTCTGTGGCCACTCCTGGCCCCGGGACCCAGCTCCGGGACCCTCCCTTAGAGCAAACAAACGTCGTTCTCTCTCCTATTTTAAAAGCCTTTGCTACAGTGACGCTCTGGATCTCTGAAACCCCTCAGAAGAAAAAGTTTAAAAGTTTAATTAAAAATTAAATATACTGTATTACGTATATAAAAAAAGGCAAAGTAAAAAATACAATCCGGTTCTAGAAAATATACTGAAGAAAAAGGAATAGGCGCTTCAAAAACTTAACCCTGGCGGGGCGGGCCAACAGGTCCTAGGCCTGGGCTTCCTGGGAAAGCCCGGGGCATGTGGGAACCACCCGTCACCCTCCCGGGGCCCCGAGGGCAAGTGGCCTGGGAGCCTGGGGAGGTGGCAGGGGCGGTGGGGCACAAGGCCGGCAGGGTCACCGACCCTAAGGGGCTGTTACACGGCGCCAAAACATACGCCTGCGACAGAGCAGAGCAGAGATTCACAGCGGCGGGAGGAGGCGGCGGGGCCTAGCCGGAGATGCACGCGCTGTAGTAGACGGCGCTGCTGGCATCGGACAGCGCCGAGATCAGGCTGCTCTCCTCCGGGCAGGTCATGGCGCGCGGGCCCAGTTTGGCCAGCGCCACGTGGTACGGCAGCCCCGCGGCGTCGGGCCGAGTCCGGTTGCAGTTGAGGTACTGGTCGAACTCGGTGAGGTCCACGTCGGCCCACAGGTCGGCGGCGGGCCCCAGCGGCTCGGCGCCCTCCAGCGGCGGGGCCTCGGGCGGCGGCGACAGCGGGCCGGGGTACGGGCCTGGCGCGCCCAGGGCGCCGTAGTACAGGCCTGAGAGCGGCGCGGCAGGGGGCGCGGTCCTGAGTGCCTCGGCCAGGGGAGCCCCGTAGCAGCCGCCGGGGTCGCGGGGCAACTCAGCGGGCGCGTAGGGCGCGCGGAAGACGCGCAGCGCGCAGTCCTCGGGCGCCGCGGGCGGTGGGAAGAAGGCAGCTTCGCTGGGCTCCAGGCCGTCCAGAGGCGAGCGCTCGGGCGTGGGCAGCCCTAGGCCGTCGAACTCGGCACCCAGCGGGGGCAGCTCACGGAAGGCGCGAGCCGAGCCGGGCGCGGCGGGGAAGTGCTCATGCGGCGGCTGCGGGGGCGCTAGGCCCGGGAGCAGGAGGCCGGGCTCCAGCCGCCGGGCCTTGCGCGCCTGCTTCTTGCGGCGCGGCCGGTACTTGTAGTTGGGGTGGTCGCGCAAGTGCTGCACGCGCAGCCGTTCGGCCTCCTCCACGAAGGGCCGCTTCTCCGCCGTGTTGAGCTCCTTCCACGCTTTGCCTGCGGGCAGCGGGCGCGGGTCAGCGGGCTGCCGTCGGGCGAGCAGGCGGCCAGCTGAGCCCTGCGTGCGCCTCGAGCGCTAAGCGAGGGTAAGGCACAGCACCCCCGCGCCGGTCCCGGGGCCCCGGGACCGCCCCGACCACCCCCGCGCGGCCCCCTGCCCCGCTCCCCGGCCGGCCCGGCCGGCCCTCCCCGCCGCTCACCCAGCATCTTGCTGAGCACCGCGTTGTGCAGGTCCGGGTTCTGCTGCGCCAGCCGCTTGCGCTCGTCCTTTGCCCACACCATGAAGGCGTTCATGGGCCGCCGGATGCGCGACTCGTCGGCCGTCTGGCGTTCCCCGCGGCTCGCTGAGCTGAGGCCATAGCGCCCCGGCTCGGGGCTGCGCTGCGGGCTGCGCTGCGGGCTGGGCGGCGAGGCGGGCGCAGCGGCGGGCGCGGCGAGGGCTGCGGGGGCGGCGGGGAGGCCGCGCGGCTCAGCGGCGGCCCCGGATCCCGGGGCCCATGCACAGTCGTGGCGGGCGGGCGGGTCGTCCTGTGCGCAGTAGCCGGGCGGCGATCTCTGCATTCCAGCTGGGCGCGACCTGGGCGGAACCGAGCGCGGGAGCGCGGCGGGCGGGCGGCGGGCACTGCGGGCCTGGCACGGAGAGCGGGCAGGCGGTGGCGGTGGGGACGGCGGTGGCCTCGCGCCGGGCGGGCGCCCAGATATAGCGGCGCGGGGCCAATCGGCGGTGGGGCGGGCGGGGCGGGGCGGGGCCGCCCCCTCCCTGGGGGCTCCCTTTCTTCTCAGGCCCGACCAGATTCCTCCAAGGCCTCCCCCGCTTAGAGTCCCCCGCACCCTCTCTGAAGGAGAGACCCCCGAGTGGGAAAGGGCTGCCGATGTGGGCTGGGGCTGTCAGGCTTTCCGAGCTCAGCTGCCACCCACCCACGGAGTCAGACCCCGGGGCGGTCATTGGGGGAGGGTGACAGCGTCCTACTCCGGCTGCCCCCCCCCCATGAGATTGCATTGGGAGGAGAGGGCCTTATTTTAACACCACGGTCTTGGGAGGCTGCCTTCTCGACGGCGGGTAAGTGCCGTCGCTGGGAGTCTGGCGTCTTGGGAAAGCGCCCTGTGCGGGGCAGTGTGCGCCCATCCCGCAAAGGGCGCTGACGCTCCAGCGCCCCACGTGCACGTGGGGCTTTCAGCACCGGGGACTTTGCCCGCCTCCCCCAAGCTGCCCAAGGGGCTGCCTTAGGAGAAGGTGGTCTGGTGTTTCCTGCTCCACTACCGACAGGAAGGGAGAGGGCAACGCTCTGGACAGAGACCTTGAAGAGAAGGGAGAACGAGGGCTCGTCCCTCAGGGCCCGTGGGGGTGGGAAGCTCCCCTGCCCTGCCCTGCCCAGGCCGCTGCTGCAGCAAGAGAAAGCACAGCAGGACAGAGGATCCCAGCAGGCAGGGGGACATGCGTCCTTCCTTCCTGGTGTCCCCTCCCCATGGCCATCTCACCTGGGAGAGTTTCTTTCCAGAGGAGCCTCTATTAGTCTTTTTTTTTTTAGAGAGAGATGGGTCTGGATATGTTGCCTAGATTGGACTTGGACTCCTGGGCTCAAGCCATCCTCCTGCCTCAGCCTCCCCAGTAGCTGGGACTACAGGTGTGCACCCTTGTGCTCCGACTCAATCTTTATTTTTTTTTTTTTGAGACAGAGTCTTGCTTTGTTGCCCAGGCTAGAGTGAGTGCCGTGGCGTCAGCCTCGCTCACAGCAACCTCAAACTCCTGGGCTCAAGCAATCCTGCTGCCTCAGCCTCCCGAGTAGCTGTGACTACAGGCATGCACCACCATGCCCGGCTAATTTTTTCTATATATATTAGTTGGCCAATTAATTTGTTTCTATTTATAGTAGACACGGGGTCTCGCTCTTGCTCAGGCTGGTTTCGAACTCCTGACCTGGATCAATCCCCCCCGCCTCGGCCTCCCAGAGTGCTAGGATTACAGGCGTGAGCCACCGTGCATGCCTGGCCTCTGACTCAGTCTTTTAAATTTTCACTGTCCCCTCCCACCCCATTGGGAGGGGGTCTGGGCTCCAGAAGCTGATGGGTGTCTCCCGGGGAGGTCCTCCCTGCCCCTGCCAAGCGAGGCTCCGTTGTGGGGGGTAGGTTTCAGAATGTCCACCCCCTTTGCGTGGCTACTCACAGCCGGGACGCTCTGTAGCCCCTGTGTGTCAGGGGCCTCAACCCCCAGTGTGGGAGACCCACGTCGTGAGGCCACAGGTTTCGGTGACCCTGGGCCTGTGTGGCCGCAGGCTCCCGATTCTGCCCAGGCCGCCCTTGGCCCGCACAGCCCGTGCTTAGGAATGGGGCGGGTCCAAGGGTCCACAGCACCCCACAAGGGTGCTGTGCTCTTGCTCTTGGGTGTCCAGCCCTTCCCCGTCTCCCCGCGTCACATTCTGTCATGTAGGTCTTGGCAGTGGCCATCGTCATCGAAGTAGTAAAGGGCTGCGTTTCCCAGCTGGTCTCCAGAACTCCCGCTCCTCGGGTTTGACCCACAGGCCCCAGCACTCGATCGGGGACACTGAGCCAGGGCCAGCCAGCCGGGGGGCAGTCGGGGCACCAGGTGGTGGGTCTCTGGCTTTTCTCAAGGGCAGGGGCTGCTGGGATGGGTGGGCTCACAGCCTCTCCCACGTGTTACCAGCTCCCCTTTGAGCAGGTGTCAGTATGGTGGCCCGCAGGGGGGTGTGCCTCATCGGGGCTGTGTGACTCCGGGTTGGGGGATGGGTCCAAAGATCCAGGGCTGCCCCGACTTCCCCTCAGCCAGCACTTGACAGAGGCCACCTCTGTCCGCATGCAGCTTTAGGGGTGCAGTCTGGGGTCACCAGGGCTGGGCTCAGCCTAAGAGGTAGCTGGTCTAGGGTGATGGTCACCAGGGCTTGGGAAAGAGGCCTCTGCACACTGGGAAGGGTCTGCAGTTCCCTGGCTCTGCCTGGTCCTCTGCAGGCCCTGAGCACCCAGAGTTCCAGGTGGCTCAGAGCTCAGTGGTGGGCAGCGTCTGGCATTACCTCATTGCCCCTGTCCCACTGCCCCCCATGCCCCAGAGCTGCCTTGTCTGGTGCTGGCCAGTGGCCCTTGCTCTGGGCTGCACTGTGGACTCAGGGTCTGGCCGGCAAGTCCTGGGAGCCCCCTGGGGTGCTGCCTGCCCTCTGCAGGGTCAGGCTACCCCCCACCTGTACACTGCCCGGCACGTGTGAGGACGGCAGCAGGGGTGGGGACTGCAGTCAGGTGGCCCTGACCCAGGAGCCACAGGCTGGGGACTCGCTAAGGCTGCACAGGGTGGTGTGGGTGTGGCCGGCTCTGCTGAGGGCGGGGCATCCATCGATGTGGTCTGTGGGTCTGTGTGTGGTCTGTGTGGCCTGTCTGTCAGCCTGGGTGTGGGGCAAGGTGGGCCCGAGAGCCGGAGGCTACCCAGGGCCTTGGGAGCCAGACAAGCTGGCCTCCCCAGGAAGTGGGATCCAGGGGTCCCACACAGTGAGGTGTGGCCCTCTGTGCCCAGGAAGGGAGGGGTCACCAAGGCTTCTCTGGCCATTGAGCTGCAGCCCCAGCCCTGTTCAAAGGGGGAGCAGTTCATGAGTTTAGGGGCACCCCTGTGTCTCTGGAGCCTCCCCTCAGTCTGGCCTGGCCCCCCCTTGAGAAGGGGCCTGTGTGGTAGCCCACAAACCCCACACAGAAAGGGCAGGGGGCGAGCTTTCTCTGCAAGGGTGGGGCTGGTCTGGGCATGGACTGGACACTGTCCTCCCGGCCTGCCACCTGCTCCCTCCCTCAGCCTGGACACCCTGGCCTCCGGGTGAGGCTCGCAAAGGATGCCGGGGAGTCCCCCTCAGTGGCTCTGGGTGGGGTCTTGGCTTGGCACGGCTCCGGGCCGGGGGGTGGTGGGACCTCCCAGGCACTGCCTGGGCACAGACCTCCCAGGCTCCCACCAGCCCAGCCCCTGTGGCTGCAGGAGTGGCGAGGCTGGGACCAATTACTGAATCCTGCAGGGCTTGAACTCTCCCACTCCCCAAGCGTGGAGGTGGGGGTCCCTGTCGATGCAGTTTCAGGTGGAGGGGGATTTTCTGGTCTCCTGACACCTCAGTTTTGGAGCTGGCTATCCAGTTCAGATCCTGCTTCCTGCCTGTCCTCACGGCACCTGGTCCCTCCGCTGCAGCTCCTGGCCTGGCCTGACACGGCAGAGGCCAGGGTGAGGGCACTGGAGGCCGGGGTCAGCCTCAACCTCTCTCCTGGGGTCAGGGTCTCTGGGGGGGGGGTAACCTGATGCCTCATAGCCAGGTGAGGCCCCACTTGTGCATTTCTTTGTGTGTCTCTTGGCCAAGGACTGGTCTGGTTCAGGTGGATACTGGGGCCTTTGCCTGGGGACAGAGGGTTCTCCTGGCCTGGTACCCTCCGACTGCCCATCCTGCTATGCACAGAGCCTCTGGGATTCTGGGGTGCTGCTGGCCTCAGCTCGGGAAAGGGCGGTGAGTGGGCAGTAGGTGCCCCCGCTTTCTGGGCATGTGGAGGCGTGAGGGGGTGAGGGTTCAAGCTCACGCCGGCCTGGGTGGTAGCTCTCCAATGTTGGGGTGGGGTCAGGGTTTACATGTACGATTCACTGCTGTCCTGCGGATCCCACAGTTGCATGCAGAGCTGGCGTCACGTGGCACCAGAGTGTTCGTGTGCTGGTGGGGTGTCAGGCTGGTGGGGGGCGTCTAAAGGTGTGGGTTGTGGTCCGGGCACTGTAGAAGCTGCTCCTGAATTCTGGGGATGTTGTGCTGTGGTGGGCGTGGGCCCAGGGAGTTATCGCAGACTGCGCCCACTGTTGGGGCACTGGGTGAGCATTGGGGTGTCAGAGCATGCTGTGCGAGCACTGGGAGGATGTTGTGCAGCCTTTCAGGGGTGCTCTGCTCTGGGGGAGGTTGCAGGGCTCTGTGTGTCCTTGGGTGTTGCTGCGAGCTGTGTGGGCCTCCCCAAGTGCGGCCGGGCAGGAGCGCCATGGGAACCAGGCTGGGGGGCCTGGGCTGCTCCGAATTCCCATGGCAACGGCAGGGCGGGGTCAGGAAACAGCCGGGCTCAGGAAGGAAGGCTGGCTGTGCCTGAGGAGGGAGCCTAGGGGAGCCTAGGGCCAGCCTGGGCTGAGCAGGCGCCAGACATTCTGTCCAGCGGCCCCACCCTTGGGCTGCCCCCTCGCTCATGGCTGCCCTTGTGGAGCCGGGTCTGCGTGTGCCCTGGTCCCTTTGGAGGCAGAGGGGATCGCTGCATGTGCCCTGCACTGCGGGCTGTGTTGGCACGCTCGGGTACCTAGGGCCCCTGAAAGGCAAAGCCCACGGCTTCCCTGCCCTGGGCTGGCCCGGCCCCTCCCTCCCTGCCAGACTGGGAAACAGCGGCTGGGGGAGGGCAGCACAGGAGACGGCCCCCTCAGGGGCACCTCCCCACCTGGCTGCAGCTCTTCAGGGGTGGAAGCAGCTGTGCGTTTCTTTTCTGTTGCTTGTCCTGGCTTTGGTGCCAAGTGGCTTTGGTAGTCCAACCGGCTAGGGCTACCAAATGGGCTGGAGGAGCAGGTCTGTGTTCTTGGGGGTTACCCGCCCCGTCTTGAGCAGGGACAGGAGTTATCAGTCCATCTTTGTTACTGAGCGCCAGTTGTGCACCAAGCCCCTATGCCAGGAATTTGGCCGAGAGCAAAATAGACCAAGTCCCTGCCCGGCTCAGGCTTCCATTCTTGTGCGGAGAGACAGTCAACATCTCTATACACAAGTCAGCATTTGGGGCGCCAGGTATAGGAATGGGTCTGTTTGGGGGTGCTGACTGCCTGTTCTTTCATGAGGTGACTTTTTTTTTTGAGACAGAGTCTCACTTTGTTGCCCAGGCTAGAGTGAGTGCCGTGGCATCAGCCTAGCTCACAGCAACCTCAAACTCCTGGGCTCAAGCAATCCTGCTGCCTCAGCCTCCCGAGTAGCTGTGACTACAGGCATGCACCACCATGCCCAGCTAATATTTTTTTCTATATATATTAGTTGGCCAATTAATTTCTTTCTATTTTTAGTAGAGACAGGTCTCGCTCTTGCTCAGGCTGGTTTGGAACTCCTGAGCTCCAGCAATCCGCCCACCTCGGCCTCCCAGAGTGCTAGGATGACAGGCGTGAGCCACCGCGCCGGCCATGAGGTGACTTTTGAGGCAGCCCCTGAAGGAAATACATGAGGGGACAGGGGGTCCTCTGGATGGCGGGAGGGGCACGTGGCAAGGCCCTGGGGCAGGGAAGCCTACTGTGGGCAGGGCAGCGAGTGCGAGTGCTGAGGGGGCTCAGAGCAGGGTCTGGGAGGGTCTTGCCTTTTCGTCTGAGTAGGCCTTGGGAATTCGGGAGGGTTTCGAGTGGAGGAGTGTGATCTGAGTTGGCTTCCGTGGCCTCCCGCAGCTGCCCTGAGAACACGGGTCTGTGTGGGGCAGGCAGGGCGGACTGGCTGCCAGCAGAGAAGGGCAGGGGCCCTGCTCCTGCAGGGGGGCCTGGCCAAGGTTGGCCCTCGGCCCCCTGCCCCCCAGCTGACCTGGGGGTCTCCCAGGCCTGCTGGTCCTGTGGGAGGGAGGGCAGGGCCCGGCCAGCATGCCTGGGCCCCTGGGAGGCACTGCCTCGGGGCCCCTGGCTTTGCCCCCTGTGAGTCAGACCTCCATAGCCCCTGACCCTGTGGCTGCCTGGGGCCCTGGGGAGGGGGAGGGCGGGGTGGCCGCCAGCCTGGCGGGCTGACAGGGCAGGGAGGGCAGCGTTTCTGGGAATTGTGTGGGGGAAGCTCATTGTTAGAGTGAGCCTGGAGCAGGCCGCCAGGGCTGCCGCTGGCCTCTGGGGAAGCCTCCTGCCTCCCTGAGACAGCCTCCAGGGGAGGGCGCTGGGCCTGGGCCAAGGCTCTGGGCGGGGCTGGGACTTTCCGAGAGTCACTGCCCTGTCTGGCCTCTTCCCATTCTGCAGACTGTGGGACTGAGGTCCAGAGGTCTGGCTGCCGCGTCGGCAAAGCCAGAAGCAGTGGGTCCAGTCCCCATCCCCTGTCCTCATCTGCGGGCACGTGCAGCGGGCACTCTTGCTGACCTAAGTCCCGGTCCTGCCCTGCCTGTCCTCAGAGGCCAGCATCCAAGACCTCAGGACTGGCTGGGTCATGGTTGGCTGGAGGTGCTGGTAGAGTAGGGTGCAGAGACAGCCCCCGGGTGCCCGGGCTGGAACGGTGGGGCCCCAGTTCATTGGTCACGGGAGCACGGGGGACTCTGTGTGAGTTTGGCAGCACGAGTTTTCCCACCACGGCCCTGCCTCGGCTAGAGGGGAAGTGCGGATGCGGCCACTGGGGTCACGGCCAGCTCGGGCAGGCGGGGGGCGGGGGACACAAATAGAAAAATAAATGGCCTGAGCTTCCGATGTTTCCTGGACTTGGGACGGGGGAGGGGGCTGACCTCTGGGCCAAAGGAGCAACCGGCTCAGTTGATGGACCCTGGGGTTTTCCCCCACACCCCTGTGAGGGCCACGGCTTCCCCTCAGAGGGCTCCTGAGGGCAGATTGTGTGTCTCTGTCCATGAAGGCAAGTGCGGAGGGCCTCTTGGAGGAGGCAACAAAACCCTGATGGACGAGCCAAGGGGGGCTCAGCCCCAGGGAGATGGGATTCCTGGTCCAGAGGCCTGGTGTGGGTGTCAGTGGCTGGTGGCTCTGGGAGGGTGAGCAGGGTCCTCCCTTGCCTTGTGGCGGCTCCTGGTCGGGGTCCTCTGCCCCCCGCTGCAGGTCACATTGTCCTGGCTCCCGCTTTGGGCACGGCAGGCCCGATGGCACGGAGCACGGAGCAGGAGTGTCCCCCCTCCACTTGCAGGCCCTGCCTCCCTTCAGGCTACATGTGTTTCCTGAGCACCTACTGGGTGCCAGACTCTGCTGTCAGGGCTGGGGACCGGGCAGAGAGGGGACACAGGGTCCTTGCCCTCTGAGTGTGTCCCCTAGGAGACAGATGCCTCACTAACTGGTTCACGGTGGCTCTGCATGTGAGTTCATGTGTGTGTGTGCGTGCGTGTGCGTGTGCGTGCCAGAGATGCACCAACAAGAAAGGTTCTTCAACGGCAGAGGGGATGAGCTGGGGTCCAGAGGGACGGCGCCCGTTGGGGTGAATGTCCCAAGGAGAATCCAGTGGTTCTGATGTTGTCATCTTTAGGGTGAGGCTTCCCGAGGGCACAGGAGGGTCTGGTGGCCCAGGCAGCTTGTTGGGGAAACTCCTTGGAGGAGGAAGTTCCCAAGGTCGGTAAGGTCCAGAGAGGTCTGGGGCGGGAACGCTCGGAGCAAGTTCCCACAGGTCAGAAGTTCATCAGGGACCCCAGGGCCGGGAATTTATCAAATGTGGAGCTGGGAGTTTTGGGGTTGGTCAGTGCCACAAGCCCCAGAAGCAAGGGCCTCTGGCCGGGACTGGCCACACTGCCCTGGCTGCATCATGGTCCTAACCAGGTGGCTGTGGCTTTTCTTCGCTTGTCAGAGCCAGGCCAGCTGGTCTGTGGCTCACTCCCGCCACCTAGAGGCCCCTGAGGCCATCACCAGCTGACCCACGGGCAGGGCGCCCCACCAGATTCCAGGCTAGCTGATTGCCCCCATGGGTCTACACCCTCCCCCTGCAGAGGCTGCTTCCACTCAGGGCTGGACCATGTCAGGGGTCGGGACTCCTGTCAGAGGGGCTGTGGGCCCCAAATAGGAAGCCCCTCCTCTGCCACCCACCCCACCTGTCCTGTCCACTCTTGTCCCCCCATCATCGCCCTACCATGGGCCAGGCCACCACTGACCCTTCCACACCTATCCGATCAGGGTCCCCAGATGCCCTCATGCGGCCCAATAGGCTGGGCCCACTGCCAGGCCCCCCAGGCCCTGCAGGGATCCCCTGACCTCCCAGCCCTTGTCCCCTAGGGGCTGCAGCACCTGGGGCTGCCTCTGTCTGCAGCCTTGGTGGGCCTCCGTGGAGACCCACCGAGACACAGTGGGCTCCTTATGGGCTCTGAGCCCTGTCTTTTGTGGCCCTTCCTAAGGGCCACCTGGCATCCCGTGGAGAAGGAAAAGGGCCCATGGCAGGTGGTCTGGGACCTGCACTCTGGCTCAGCACGGGAGAGTGCTAGCTCTCACATGAGGGCGCCCCTCAGTACCATGTCCTTCTGTCCTTCTGCTACATCATGTGGCTGTGCACACAGTAGAATTCATAGAATTATACTGGAAACCAATTATTTTAACATGTGGCTATGAAAACATTTTTTAAAATGTGTTGCATAGACACCCAAGTGCTTCTTCTTTTATTTTATTTTTTGTTTTTTTGAGACAGAGTCTCGCTCTGTTGCCCTGGTAGGGTGCAGTGGTATCATCATAGCTCACAGCAACTCCAGGAGCAACCTGGTCTCCTGGGCTCAAGCACTCTTCCTGCCTTAGCATCCTGAGTAGCTGGGACTACAGGCGCACACCACCACACCCAGCTAATTTTTTCTATTTTCAGTAGAGATGGGGTCTTACTTTTGCTTAGGCTGGTCTGGAGCCCCTGAGCCCAAGCAGTTCTCCCACCTTGGCCTCCCGGAGGGCGAGGGTTATAGGCCTGAGCTACTGCGCTGGCCTCTGAGTGCCTCTTTCTTAACTCCCTGAAAAACAAGATGTGGGGGTGGGCTGAACAGCCACTGCAGTTCCCAGCAGCAGTGATGTGTGCGGGGTCAGAAGCAAAGCCGCTGGTGTGAAGCGGCTGTGGTTTGTGCTGCAGTCAGCCACGGGCCCTGCTGACCAGATGTGGCTTGTGGCTTTGCTCATAACTGAAGGAGTGGTATGTTTCCCCCAGAGGTTAGCAGAAAGCAGAGGGTGATGTCTTCCCGCTCAGTTGTTTTTCCATCAGGAGCTTGGGCACTGACCCCTTGAACTGTTGAGACCCCATCCCACTCCTCCCTCCTGCCTTACCTGGCCCCTCCACAGCTCCCAGACCCTGTCTCTGTCTCATCCTTGCCTTGACAGACCTTGTCCTGCAGGACGTTCATCCCTTCCCATGACTTGGGGGAGGTTGTTGGGACTGGGATAGAAACTCAGACCATTATCCCACCTCCCAACCCCTGGGACACCCTCTGCACCCCTGACACGCAGCCCCCAGACCTTCTGAGCATCTTCCTATCTCGGGGTGCCCGTTGTTCCTCACACACCCCGGCTGCCCTGCGGCCTGTACCTCTGACCTGCACAGAGGTATCACAGAGGACAAAGACCCCAGGGCCCCACCCCAGGGGGGGTGCAAGGGGCAGGGGTCTTTGCTCTTAACCAGCTCTCTAGATAATGCTTTGAGAGTCACTGTGCTGGGGGATCTTTGTGGATGGAAACATTCAAATGAGCGAAATATTGAGAAGCATCCCTCATGCAAAGTCCCCTCACTGGGTCGGTTGACCCAGGCAGGGTCAAGGGTGGGGCCTCAGTCTGGTTTTCCAGTTGTCTGTGTGTGCTCCCTCCCCAGAACTTCGGGCTTGTCTGTCCTGAGGAGAAAGTAGATGGGAACTGCTGGCTCCATGACGGCAACTTTTTTGTGGGTGAGGTGCTGGCACCCTGCCGGCACCTCGGAACAACCAGCACAAACTCTGCACAAACTCCTCTGATGGCATGGTGCCTGTCCTGGCCCTCTCCCCTTTCTGACTTTAATCTTAGTGATGAAGCTATGTTGGGGTCACCGGAACACACGCCTGCTTCGTTCTCCTCCGTGCTGACCATCTGAGTTCAAGCTCCCCGCCCAGGAGGGCTGCTTCTGTGTCTGGGCAGCCCCCCAGCTCGGGGTGGGGCTGCCTTCGCTCGGTCTTCGAATCAGCTCAGCCCTGTCTGTCGGAGAGGCCTGTGTCCCTGAGCGCTGGCTGGGCTGCTTCCATGGATATGTCCCGTGTCCCCATGGATGACAGGGAGCCTGGATCTCTGACGCATGTTTTCTGGGGTTCCTTCTGGTTCCTGCACAAGGGCAGCTCCTGGGCTGGCTTTGTGGGACCCTGGTTGGTTACTTATCAGCCATGGAGAGGGTGGTTGAAGGGTCAGTGGCTCTGGCGTCTCCCAGTCCTATTGGTATGGCTGGACCCTCAAAGGCTTCACACATGCTCTGCCCATGGGATTCTGACCACAAGGACTTACCTGGTAGGGCTGGGCTCAGAGCTAAGGCCCCAGCTCACAGCGAGGGGCAGAATTTTAGAGTCAGTATGGAAACTAGAGGTCTTGTGTTCATCCATCAGAGAGCCTTGTGTCTTGGAAAAGCTTTGCTCTCTACAAAGAATTCCATCCTTTCCCCTTATGATTAAGATGAATCTCTTCCATCATTATTAAGGGGAAAAACGAATGTCATAACCGACCATATTTCCCTTTTCACTTTGGCTGTTAGGGAGCGTATTCATATCTAATGCCACCGAGAGCTCAACGCATGGTCAGCCTCAGTCATCTGGCCATCCCACCTGCCACCTGGCCTCATAGTTTCTTGCTCTGAACTTCGGTGACCATGGGCCCCACAACACTATAGACATCAGCCCCTGGGTCTGCACCGTCCCCCAACGTCGTGCCCCCTCCAGCAAACCACCCAACACCGGCTGCTCTACAGAGGCGGTGGCGGGCATCTGCGGGATGCTGCCCTGCACCTCTCCCCCGCCCAGCCCTCCCAGGCAGGGAAGCCCCTTGGGCCGTGCCGCCTGGCCTTCCTGGGGCCAGCCACGGCAGCGGACACGAGAACCCACTGCCTTTGCTCTGTTGCCTGCCCCGTTTTCAGGGGTGAATCAGCTCACGTCTTTTTTTTTTTTGGAGACAGAGTCTCACTCAGTTGCCCGGCTAGCGTGCCGTGGCGTCAGCCTAGCTCACAGCAACCTCAGACTCCTGGGCTCAAGCCATCCTCCTGCCTCAGCCTCCCGAGTAGCTGGGACTACAGGCATGTGCCACCATGCCCGGCTAATTTTTTCTATATATATTAGTTGGCCAATTAATTTCTTTCTATTTATAGTAGAGATGGGGTCTCGCTCTTGCTCAGGCTGGTTTGGAATTCCTGACCTTGAGCAATACTCCTTCCTTGGCCTCCCAGAGTGCTAGGATTACAGTTTTTTTTTTTTTGGAGACAGAGTCTCAGTAGCGGGGCTAGAGTGAGTGTTGTGGCGTCAGCCTAGCTCACAGCAACCTCAGACTCCTGGGCTCAAGCAATCCTGCTGCCTCAGCCTCCCGAATAGCTGGGACTACAGGCATGCGCCACCACGCCCAGTTTTCTATATGTATTAGTTGGCCAATTAATTTCTTTCTATTTACAGTAGAGACGGGGTCTTGCTCTTGCTCAGGCTGGTTTCGAACTCCTGAGCTCCAGCAATCCGCCCGCCTCGGCCTCCCAGAATGCTAGGATGACAGGCGTGAGCCACCGCGCAGGCCTCAGCTCAGGTCTTGACAGCAGCCCTGTGAGGCAGGCACTACTGCCCGCCCAGTGTCACGGTGGGGAGACCGAGGCACAGAGCAGCCGGCGTGCAGAGCCTGGACCGCACACCGGCTGGCTGACTGCGGAGGCGAGGGCCTTGTCACCGCAGCCCGGGCCCCTCCAGACGCCACAGCACCTCCAGACGCCACAGCCCCACGGGTGACCTCCGCGCCGCTCCGGGAGCGGGAAGGGCAGGACTTCCAGCGGGCACAGGCGGCCAGGCCGGAGCGCGGGGCTCCGAGGGGCTGAGGCGCGCTGCGGGAGCGCCCGGCTGGCCTTGCTCTGAGGGCCGCTCAGAGAGCGGAGAGGCCGTGGGGGGAGGGGAAGGGGGCGGCACCGGTACCGCGAGCTCTGGCGGCGCGTCAGGACTACACTTCCCAGGAGACCCTGCGCGCCGCGGGGTCCTCCTGGAAGTTGTGGTCCGGGGCGGAGAGAGCGCGCGCGCACGGCGGGCCGGGCGGCGGGCGCAGGGACTACACTTCCCGGGATGCAACGCGCGGCCGCGGGGGCCGGGGGTTTGGGCCGGGGGTCCGCCGCCCGCGGCGGGGCTGAGTCGGCTGCGGCGGGCGCAGGAGGCGGCTGCGGCCGGGGCCGGGTTCCGGGCCGGGCGGCGGAAGCGGGCGCGGCGGGCGCGGGGGCCGCTGTTCCTGAGGCGATGATGGGCAAAGAGGAGGAGATTGCGCGGATCGCCCGGAGGCTGGACAAGATGGTGACCAAGAAGAGCGCGGTGAGGGGCGCGGGCCGCCAGGACCCCGGGACCCCCGCCCCGTCGAGACCCCGTCGAGCTCGCCGACCCCCGTCAGGGCGGGGAGACCACCTGAGGGGCAGGACGAGGCCCTGCCCCGGCAGAGACTCCCGGGACGCGGGGAGACCCCCGCCCGTGGCCGAGACCCCTGTCCTGTCCTCCACCCCCGCACTCCCGCAGAGGCCGCGATCGGGCCTGGACCTTGTCCCGGCAGCCACGCTCTGGACTCAGACCCCTCCTGCCTGGCTGAGACCCCGCAGACCCGGCTCTGCAGCCTTCCCTGCCCCCTAACTCCAGACCCCTGCCTGGCCAGCGGACAACTTCCTAGGCCCCAGCCCCGCCTTACAGCGCAGCCCTTTCTCACAGACCGCCTGGCCCCCGAGCCTTTCTCCATCCTGGCCTGGGCACCCTCATGGGGCCTCCGCTGGCCCCCGCCGAGCCCTGCTCCCAGCTTGGAGCCCTCTCGCCCATTGGTCTCCCATGCCCTTTGCCGCCTGCGAGAGTTCAGACCCCTTTTCCCTGGAGCTATAATGCCTCCTGCACCCCTTTCTGGCCGGCCAAAGGCCTTTGCTGGCTGTGGGGCCCGTTTTCTTCTCTGACTGTTCCCACCCTACAAAAACCAGGTTTCTCTAATAAATTCTTTCCCTTCCTTAGCCAGTACTCAGCCAGCAGCGACTGGGGTGTGGTAGATACGTAGACACCCTGGGAAGAGACTGCCGCGTGAGACCTAGGAGGTCAAATGAGCCTCACCTGGCAGTCTCTGGGCACTGGAGCCTCTGGCCAGCTCTGCTCACTGTGCAGCCTGGGCCTCTCTAGTCCAGCGGCCACAGTGAGCCATTGGAGGCTGCTTATGAGGCCTCTGGGAGGGGCCAGGCCAGTGGGGGTCCAATTCCAGCATCATGACCTTGTGCAATCTCCACAACCTCCCACAGAAGCATCCCTAGCAGATGGTACTTGCCTTATGGGGGTGGGGAGGGGTCCAAGACTTCAAACGGGGGGCCTGGCTGGCTCAATAAACATGACTTCTGCCCTCCCACCCAGACTGCCAGCTGCTGGGACGGGGCTGAGTTGTGTCTCTGATGGACCAGCCCAGGGTGGTGAAGGTGGCTGAGTCATGGGCTTTCGATGGCTTGCGCAGCCACCCCAGGGCTGTGTGCAGTGGGGATTCCGGGAAAGCTTTTTGGGCTGAGCAGGATTGAGTCTAGCTTCCTGTTGACCATGGTTCTGGGCTGGGGTCTACACTGGGAAGGGGGCGGGCTCCCACTCATTCATTCATGCTGGAAGCAGCCCCCCTCCATCGTGTTCACACCCCCACACCCCTGAGAGACCGTGGGCAGCACAAAGTAGGGGTGTGTGAATGATCTGTAGCTGTTTCCAGAGATGAGCAGAGAATGAAGTTGCCTTCCTTCTTAAAGGAGACAAAGCACAAAAGATAAAGCCAGGAGCAGATGTGGATGGTGGAACCTGGGGAGGGCTGGGTGGGTGGGTGGGACTGGTCAAAGCATGAGCAGAGTGTGGGGGGGGCACTGTGGAGTGGGGTGTTAGAGCCAGTAGAGGCTCCTGGTGGGTTCTAGTGCCTGAGGCCCCTTGGGAAACTTTCGAGCTGTATTTGGGGGTCTTGAGCCTCTGGTCTTGAGCCCACTGGAAGCCACATTCCCTGGTGTGCAGCGCTGTCAGGGAACAGTGTCTTTGGCTCTGGTGATCACATGTCCTCTCTGAGGTGTTCACCTGAGGGCTGGACTCTGCACAGCCCGAGGGGCAGGGCTTGCCTGGGGGATTGTGTGAGGAGGGGACTGCATCCTGGGCAGAGCTGCTACCTGGAGTGGGGGGTAGGTCCACCAAGCCCCTGCCATGGCCTGTGGGTTGCAGGACATCTGAGTGGCTGGGTCAGCTCACCTCATGGTGTGGGGAAGGATACACACATGGAAACCCACCGGTATGTTCACAGGGGACTGGGCCTGTTGAAAGCAAACCAGACGCGGAGTGTAGGGTGGTGCATGGCACAGATGCAGTTTTAAGTAGGAGAGGCCTTGCTGAGAAGCTTTGAGTGAAGCTTGGTGGGGGGTTGCGGGGGCGGGCATGAGCCCTGTAGATATCCTGGGGGCCTGTTCCAGGCAGTGGGGCAGCAGGCGTGAAGGTCCTGGGGTGAGTGGCCCGGCACTCTTGAGGCAGTATGCCTAGAGTGAAGGCATGGCCTGTTTGTGCCCAGCCCTGTCCTGTGTGAGGTCTTGGAGAACACAACGGAGCTTGAGTGGTGAGATGAGGCAGAGGAGGAGACCGGGGCCTGTTGCAACAGTGCAGGCAACTGCTTGGGGATAGCTTGGAGGCCTGGAGGACCAACCGGGAGTGGGGCTGTGGGCCTTGTGGGTGGTGGCTGTGGTTGTGCCAGGACTGGAGGTGCCCTGAGGGTTTGGCCTCAGCACAGGACACCGAGGTTCCTGGGTGGCGTTTCCCAGTCCACGGGGCACTTTGGGGAGAGGCTCCCCTGCGTACCAGGGCATGGACAGGAAGGCAGTGAGGAAGCCTGGGGCTACCTTCACCTGTGTGGCTCTGGCTCCTGGGGAGGGGCTGGCATTCCCTTCTGGTTTGGTCCGTGACCTGATGTGACAGTGAGGCCCGTGACGTCATTGCCACAGATGTGGATCAGGAAGTCATGTGACCTGTAATGATGGGGACTTCCTTCTCATCCTGCCCTGGGGTGGAGGCAAGAAGGGCCCTTTGCCATGGTGCAAGAACAGGTGCGCAGAGCCCTGGGGTTCTCTAGGTGGAGGAACTGTGGCTTCCCTCTGGCCCCAGGTGGAATCTCCAAATTGCCACTGCCTTGTGTTCCCTGCAGTGGGCAAGAGGAGGTGAAATTGTCCTCTGAGATCTAAAGTCCTTTATGAAGGTCCCCCTTCTCCTTCCAGGAGGGAGCCATGGACCTGCTGCGGGAGCTGAAGGCCATGCCTGTCACACTGCACCTGCTCCAGGTAGGTCCCTGCCTGCCCCAGGCCCGGGACGGCTCCTGGGAACAGTCCAGAGGACAGCAGTTCTAAGGGCACCTGGCAGGGCTTGGCCCCCCTCCCCATTCCTTGGTTGGCACAAATATCTGTTCTTGAGGAGAGGGTCCCTGCTCTCTGCTGCTCAATGAGACAGGGTGGGGAGTCTGAGGACAATCTATCCTGTCCTTGATGGCCGAGGCTCCTGGGTTCCAGATGGGACAGTACCCATGAAGAGAGGCATCTACCTCCCCCCGCCAGCCCCAGCCCCTGCCCTATGGGAGCCGCTAAGGGTCTGCTGGGAGGCTCTGACTTCTGGGACAGGCCCCCACTGCCACCCGACCAGGCTGCTTGCCTTGCAGTCCACCCGAGTTGGGATGTCCGTCAACGCCCTGCGGAAGCAGAGCTCCGACGAGGAGGTCATTGCGCTTGCCAAGTCTCTCATCAAGTCCTGGAAGAAGCTCCTGGGTGCGGGTCAGGCAGTGCCGACTGAGCTCCGGGGCAAGGGGCCCCTGAAAAGTGCTGGCCTTTTGCTGGTGTAGGGTGCTGGCAGTGCTGCCTCTGCGCTGGGCTGCCCAGGAATGGGGTGGTGGCACACCTGGGCCAGGAAGCGCCCAGCTCAGGGGCTAGGAGCTGACTGGTGACTGCCCATCGGCATCAGCTGGGAGGCATGGCTGGGGGAGGCAAGGGTGTGTGCTGGGGAGGGGGTTCCATGTAGAACAGGGAGAGAAGAGAGTGGGGACCAGGACCTGAGCTGACAAGCATGGAGGAGTGGCCAGGAGCCCTAGAGGGACTGGGCTGAGCTGGGGGGGGTCACACCAAGGAGGGGGATACTCCACGAAGAGAGGGTAAAGGGGAGGAGGCGGGGCCACCGCAGCTGCTCAGAGGGAGCAAAAGGGCTGCTTCAGGCCAAGGAAGGGCTGAGCTGGACAGAAAGCAGCCTCTTCCTGGGCACAGTGGGTGACTAGGGTGACAGAGACACCCCTGCCTGGGACAGAAGGGCAGCCCCACCTCTGGACCTTGGGAGGGGGCCCCTCCCAGCTCTGTCCACACCCTTGTGAAACAGCCACAGCCCTGTGTGGCCGTTGGGCCACACATGGCACAAGCCCAGTGCAGGCTCTGGGCCTGGCTCCACCTAAGGCTGGGGTTTAGAAGACTTGTGGGGGAATGTTTGGTGTATCTATCTAGGACAGGCAGGAGGGTGGTCCCCAGAGGCCCAGAGGTGGCCTGCTTGAGCTGGGGAATGTGTAGGAAAGGGTCTGGGGAGGTGGCCTCCAGGCTGCAGAGGCTGACGAGGGCTTGCTGGACAGAGAGGGCTTGGTGGGCTCCTGGCCCTGGCTCCATCTGGCTTGGCCGGGGCTAGGGGTCAGGGCTGACAGCGGGGCTCGTGGTCTACCTGAAGCTGTGCCTGGGTGGTGAACTGTCTTTCCCTCCTGATCAGCCCATCCCCTTGTTTCTGGGCAACTGCAGATGCTTCAGATGCCAAAGCCAGGGAGCGGGGGAGGGGCACACCTCTGCCCACGTCGTCTTCCAAGGATGCCTCAGAGGCCACGGATCCCAGGTAGCACACCTGGAAGGCAGGTGCACACCCTCCTGCCTCCTAGCCTCAGTTTCCTCAGTAGAGAAGGGGTGCCTGGGCATTGCTCTGAGGGAAGGGCTGTCTGGGGGGGGTATGCACAGGGCTAGTCAGCCTCATGCTGGACACTGTCTCACGGCTGAGTCCCACACGCGCTGACCATCCAGGACACGTGGCTGTGTCCGCCTGGCTGTCAGTGAGCTACCCTGACGCTGTCCTCTGCAGAGTGCCGTGCACACTTGAGTGGACCTGTAGGAGCTCCCTGGCCACTGCCCCCGAGACTCCGTCCTGGGTTTAGTTCTCAGTGGCCTGCTCCAGCTGCCCCCTCAGTCTCACTCGAGGGCCCCTCTTTCCTGCAGAGTCTCGCCCAGAACCAAAGGTGCCCGGCTCCCCTCTCCCGCCGTGCATGCGCAGTATGGACACCGCAGACCGGAGCGCAGTCAGGGCTTTGCTGCTGTGGAGGCTGGGTGCTCAGGGACAGGCTGTGGTCAAGAGCCTGCTTTGCCCTTGACTGGCCTGGGTGGCGGGGCTGGGGCTGGGCCTGGGCAGGACAGGCTGAGCGCCGGACTCATGGCGTCATGTGCGGCCGCAGCGCATCTGCACACCTGCTTGAGTTAATTTTCCTCCAGGAAGCTGCCTGCCCCTGCTCATTTCCACAAAGGGCTCAGTGGACAGAGCCTGGCCATCAGGCGGCCCTGAGAGAGTTGTCCCCGTCCTAGTCTGTGCATGCCAGTAGGGTTACCTAGGATGGCAGGACCCGGCCTTGGGTGACCCCCAGCCTGCTTGCCCCACAGGCAGCTGTAGGTCTCTGCCTGCCCCCACCTGGCAGCAGCCATGGCTGCCATCAACGGAGAGGTGTCCGCAGGAGGCCTGTGACCTGGGCCTCCCAGAGGGTGTGAACACCAAGAGGTGGCAGTGACCGCACAGCCCATCCTGACCAGCTGGCAAAGCTGCCAGGCGCTGGTTGCTGGGGTAGGATCTGGCATCCTGTTCCCACTTGGGGAGTGTGCCCTGACCCACAGAGGACCTCGAGGCCCCTCCCCTGCCAGCTGGATGGAGACAGGCTCACAGCTATAGCTGGGGCACAGGCAGGGTTTGGAGATGCGGACTGTGCCAGGTTGTCTGCTCCCTTGGGACCAGCGTCTCACTGGGCTGCACACTGCCCTCTGAGCCCACCTGGCCCTGCCTCTCTCCAGACGCAGGAGGCCAGAGCTGCCCAGGACGCCACCCACCCCGAGGATGACCACGTTCCCTCCAGTGCCCGTCACCTGCGACGCCGTGCGCAACAAGTGCCGCGAGATGCTGACTGCTGCTCTGCAGGCAGACCGTGAGTGCCTGGCAGGCCCTGACCCGACATGCCAGGCTCAGGTGGCCCAGGACCCTGCCTGACCCCAGAGGCTTACTTCCAGAGGGATGATCCTCCTCTCCCAGCCCATTGTCATGACCCCGGAGTGGGTGGGGTCTTTGGGGATATTAGAGTGCTGGAGTCATGGGCAGTGGCCCCCAGGGACATGGCTGTCTCCTCTAGCTGCCAGGGTGTGGTACAGGCAGAGAAGGCTGTGGGACAGCTTGTCAGGGATCTCTCTTGCAGATGACCACGTGGCCACTGGTGCGGACTGTGAGCGTCTGTCGGCCCAGATTGAGGAATATATCCTTTGTGCAGGGGCTTCCGGGCCAAGGGTTTCCGGCGGAGTCAGGCCACCGGGCCTGGCTTCCCCTGGTGGCTGCTGGGCACCACTGCCAGGCTGTCCAGGCCTGTCTCTGGGCGGTCACCTGCCTGGCCAGTGGGGCAGCCTGGACCCAGGAGAGGCCTCCCTGGACTGGCCGAGGGGCTGATTCTGCCTACTGGTGCTGTCCCTGGGGCTTTGAGCCTGAAGCTCCATGCCAGCCAGGAATGGGTCTGTGGAGGCCCAGCCCTGTGGCCCCTCAGCTCAGCGCCAGGGCCGGGTGGGCAGGCTGGCTACTGTGTGGCCAGACAGAGCCTCCCAAGCCCCCAGCCTGGCACGGCCTGCGGTGTGGCGGGTGGCAGCCAGAGGGCGCGGCTTTGGTCTCAGATGGGTCCTTAAACGCCTGCACGCATCTTCCGGGACGTTGGGAACACAGACATGAAGTACAAGAACCGCGTGCGGAGCCGCATCTCCAACCTGAAGGACGCCAAGAATCCCGACCTGCGCCGGAACGTGCTGTGTGGCGCCATAACGCCGCAGCAGATCGCAGTGATGACGTCAGAGGTGAGCACCTGTCGAAGGGGCTGGGGGCCGCCCCTGCGGAGCGTGGGCTAAGCGGTCGGCCCCTCGCCTCAGGAGATGGCCAGCGACGAGCTGAAGGAGATCCGCAAGGCCATGACCAAGGAGGCCATCCGAGAGCACCAGATGGCCCGCACGGGCGGCACGCAGACAGACCTGTTCACCTGCAGCAAGTGCAGGAAGAAGAACTGCACCTACACACAGGTGAGCAGCGCTGGGGGTGTCTGGTGCCCACCTGGGAGCTCACGCCTGTCCCCTCTGCTGGGCGGCAGGGCCACTCTCACCCACACCTGGACATGGCGCCAGGGCTGTGGTCTGAGCTTGGGTTTCTCTGAGCCTCTCAGGCCCTGACGAGGCCAGGGATTGCCGGTCACCTTCAGGGCCTACTCCCTTACCCAGGACCCTTGGCCCCAGGGTGCTGAAGTGGGGGGCCCGGCAAGGAGGTGTCAAGAGTGTGGGTGCTGGCGGGAGGGCAGTGTGGCTGCGGGACCCTCAGACCCTGCCATGTAGGACACTGAGGTGCTCTGGGGGGACCGTGTGGACCCCACAAGATGCCGGGGGACTGGTAAGAGGAGCGTGGCCACTGTACTGGCAGACAGGGATCGAGAGGGGCAGTCTTCCCTTGTGGGCCGCACAGGGTCTGGGGCTGTGCAGGGCCCGGCCTGCTCCCTACCAGTGGGGGAGGCTCAGCCTCGGGCCTTCTGAAAGGCACCACACCACGGGGAATCCTTGCTAGCCCTCCACCGTGGGGCCCTTCCTACCCGGGACTCTCCCACCCTCAGCCGAGTCTGGGCCCTGCAGGGCTCAGGCCAGCGTGAGGTGCTTTAGGCCCACATGAGGGCCTCTGCCATGGTGGACCCTGTCCTCCCTCCCCCCAAGGCTCAGGAAGGTTGGGGTTGCTGGGCAGCCTCAGGACAGGTCACTCATGGGGGTCCAGGGACCACAAGAGCAGCACTGCTAAGGCCGGGGACAGCCCCTGCAGCAGAGCCCAGGTGACCCTGGGCTTACCCCACCCTCCCCACAGGTGCAGACCCGCAGCTCTGACGAGCCGATGACCACCTTCGTTGTCTGCAACGAGTGTGGAAACCGCTGGAAGGTAGGTGGGTCAGCCCAGGCTGCCCCCCCGACCCTGCTCTCAGGAGGTGGGTGTCCCGGCTGGTGTGGGGCCTATGCTGTGAGTTACTGATGGCCCTGCCCAGCCAGCCTCCTGGGAGTCTCGGGGGCGGGTGGAGACCCCAGCCCCGGGTGGAGCTGTCCTGCCCCCCCACCCTGGATGCCACTCGCCTACTTCTTGCAGTTCTGCTGAGCCCTCCTGCAGATGTCCTGCAGCCCCGGGCTGTGGCCAGTGCCAGCCCTCCCAGTCCTGGATGGACACAGCCTCTCTGGAGGCCCCCCGAAGGCAGCCCACCTTGCCCCCACCCTGCCTGCCTGGAGTGCACCTTTCTGCTCATTTCCCTCGTTATTAAATGTTTCTTTTTGCCACCTCGCTGTCCTTGGCCCTTGCTCCTATAGGGCCTGTGTCCTTTCTGTCCCCTGCTGCTGCTGGACAGCACTGCTCCCTGGGGTCAGGCAACGCTGGGCTGGGCCCTGGCGGGTCGGTGCTGGGGGAAGAGCTGGACAGAGCCTCAGAGGGGTCACCTCTGCTGCACGGTTCAGGGACCTGGGGGCTCTGCCTGTGCCCGTGCGTGTGTGGTGCAGGCCCCCAGCTGTGCAGGCAGGTGAGGAGAGGGCCCTGTGTGCACGCAGGCACCTGGGGCCCCTGCAGGCCTCGGTTAGACCACCCAGTCGTCTGCCCCCCCTTCTCAGGCGTGGGCAGCTCAGTGCCCCCCAGGATGGCTAGTCCCACATCCCATCTGTTTGTGGCATTCACCCTGTAGCGTGTCGGTCTCAGGACCCTAAGCCCATTCCAGCTTCAAATTGCTTGACTTCCCAGAAATTCGGGACAATGGAGTGGTGAGCACTTGCCTGGAGGGGCCTGCTCGACGAAGATGGCGTCGTGCCCAGCACCAAGGGACTCTCCCTGCTGGCCTGCCTCCGGGGGACACCCTTGATACCTGCTGGGGACCCCTGTCCGCCAGGGTCCGGGCGGCACGTCCCACTGCGCCCCAAGCCTTCATGAGGTGCTGTGGTCACACTGTGCTGACCATTTACGGCTCAGGAGGCTGGGGCCACTGCTCCGAGGCGTCCAGCGGGAGTGGGGGGCGGGGCAGGGCGCACAGGGCTCTGTCTGGCCTCCAGGCGGGCACTAGAGCCCACGCCCCCGCGCCGAGGCCGGGTCTGGGACGACTCCTCATTCTCTCATCTCCCCACAAGCCTGGAAATACAGGAGAGACTTTTCCTTTAAAAATATCTTCAATAACAAGACATCCTATTTTGGGGTGGGGATGAGGGGAGAGAGATAAATATGAAAACATTTTTTCTTTTTTTTAGATAAAACACAGTAAGGACATGTTTCCAGGTTTAAAGTTCATGAGCATATAAAAGAAAAATTGGGTCCTGTCACCTTGAGCCTGAGTCTGAGGTGCAGACAGCCCAAGTAGGAAGGTCTTAGTTACAATACTAGGTATCTGGAGGTCCTACTGCCCGGCAAAGGCACATCTTCACCACCGGCTGCCCGGGGAGGGGGAGGAGGCCCCCTTGAGGCTCACGGGTCCAAGGTGCTTCCTGGGAGGGCCGCTCCTCTCACCAGGCAGGAGCACTGGCCAGCCAGCCACAGGCTGCGAGGGGCTTCAGGCTGCCACCCTGCACCTGGAGCTCCCGCCGGGCCTGCGGGCAGAGCCAGGGGTGCCGCCTTCCCCTCTGGGGTCCGGACGGCCTCCAGGGTGGGGACCCCAGCCAGCGAGGCTGGGCCTTCAGGTGTGTGCCCACACCCCCGCTGGCGTGAACACGCGCAGGTAGCCCAGAGTCTGCCCATGGGGGCCGGGGTGTGCAGCCTAGGCCTCGGAGGAAGACTGCGAGGCCCCTCGGAGCAGCAGGGCGCGGTAAGTGGGGGAGCTGAGGAAGCGAGGGTAGGAGTCCCGGTGCATGAGCGTGTAGATCTGTAGCTGCGCGTCGTCGAACGTGTGCGCCGACGGCTCCTGCATCTTCTTGTTGATGCCTTCGCGCACACGCGAGTCCAGGCTCACCTGCGGGAAGTGGCACCGAGGTCAGGGGGCCCAGGGGTGCCCCCCCCCCCCGTGGTGCCCAACACGGGCCGCCCTGCGCCCGTTCCGGCTGTTGGCGCACCTCCTTGGGGGACAGTATGGACACGTAGTCCTCGTAGATGAGCCGCGCCTTCTCGTCCACCACGTGCTGGTTGGCCTCGGCCTTCAGCTCCTCGCAGGCCAGCCAGAAGAGCATGTTCTCCTCACTGTACTCCGTGCGCAGGAAGGCCCGGAACACGCTGCGGCCCGCCGGGCTGCGCATCAGCTTGTCGAAGGACTGTGCCCAGCTCTGCACCTCCTCGGGGCTCGGCGTGGCACTGTGGGAAGCCACAAGTTTGGGGCCAGGCCACCTCAGGCCCGAGGCCCCCGCCCAAGCCCGCCCCCCATGCGCCCTCTGGCCTGCGGGACTCACCACACTTCGCAGCCGGGCAGGGGCTGGAGCTTGCTCTCCTGGGAGGCCTGCCACGCTCGCCGCCGCCTTTCGTTCCTGACAGCAGAGAGAAGGCGGTGTTGCCCTTGACACATGGGCCTCCACATGCATACACATGCCACTGTGGCCATGTGGGCCCTCGGCACACAGGCAAACACGGGACACAGGGTGCCTGGCACATGTGCGAACCTGCTGCAGGGCGAGCAGCCCCTAGAACCGTGTCCTTTCACGCCATCCTGGGAGACGGCCCCTCCCCGCCTGTCCCCTCAAGGGTCTAGGTCGCTGTCCCTGCCATAGTGCCCAGGCCATGACCTCTGCCCCTCCTTCCCAGGTCCCCACTGGGCCCCTGGGGGCTCCTGTTGTGCTCCACCCCCACCAGCAAGGACCCTGCTCTCAGCCTGACATCAGTCCTGTCCGTCTCTTGCCCACGCGTCCACGCCGCAGGTCCGACGAGTCAGCACGTCTTGTTGGCTGATGCCGGGTGCGAGCCCCGGCCCACATGTCTAACCTGCCAGGTCCTGGAGCCTGACCCCTGACTCGGGGCCTAGTGCTCATCACTGCCAGGCCAAATCCGCAACCCAGGGCTGCTTGGTGGCTGGCAAACTTCTCAAACCCAGACGTCCAGACAGAGCTCAGTTCCTGCCCTACCGCTGCCCCCCAGATGCAGGCCCCAAACTTCTTACCTCCCCCACTCCAAGCTCCTGGCGAGCCCTAACTATTCACTAACTCCTCCCACCTGCGTCTTGCCTGTTGCTCACTGGGCAGCTGAGCCCACCTTGGGTCCCCAAGTTGCCTCAATAGCCAAGGGCCTTCAGCCCAAACAGGGCCAGGCTTCTGCAAGGCATGGAGATGCCTGCTAGCTTCCCCACACTCCTAGAAAGCTCTTTTAACATCTGGGACCCCCTCCCGCCCTCAGGGACACGCAGATGCCCCAGCGCTCTCCTCTGCCGCCAAGCAGGCTGCTGGGGAAGCTCTTCCCCATCACCCGGGGTGAGCTGCTCCCTCACTCTGGCCTCAGCTCAACCATCCTCCACTCCACACGATCTGCAGGACCTGTGCCTGCTTTGTTCCACTGCAGGGCCCAGGGCCCAGCCTAGGGGCTCACAGTGGCACCGACAAGGCATGCTGAGTGTATGGGTGCATGTGCGCATGCAGCACCAGGCACGTCCTCAGCACAACAGGTGCGGGAGCCGTGTGGGAGCCTCCCAGGGGCCAGGCGCTGACCACGGGTCACCAGGGCCGAACAGCCCCAGGGTAGGGTGGTCCTGCAAGGTAGCAGGAGACCCCTGCCTGCAGGGGATGCCTCAGAAGCCGCCAGAAGGTCCCATCCTGGGTGTGTGCAGCCCTACCCCTGCCCCTCCCCACCCAGGCGGCCCCACGTACCAGGAGCAGCTGCAGCAGCAGCACCAGCACAGGCAGCAGGGGTTGCGGCTGGGGGCCGCCGGCGGGGCTGTGTCATGACTGGTCATTGAGGGAGGCCGGTCTGCCTCCTCTGGCCCTGTGTGCTGGGGAGGACAGAGCCACCTTAGCGTCCAGGCGACACACCTGTCCCCACACCCACTGGGGGCCACGCTCCCAGGGGGAGGACCCTTGGCCTCCAGTGTTCAGAGGTCTCCCAACTCCTCGTGGCCCCTCACTTGCCCACCATCTCCCCAGGGGACAGAGGCAGAGGGGGACATGGCGTACCTGCTTCTCCGCCTCATGCGGGGTGGGCATGGGTGGGCAGAGGAGGTTGCCCAGGCTCCGTGGTGCCAGCTCCCGAACCCTCACCGCAGCCTGGGGGTCTGGGGAGAGGGACCAAGGTTCTAATGAGAACCTTTGACCCTGGCCCCCACCTGTCCCTCAGGAGAGGTCTCAAGAGGGTATCTCCACCCTCCTCCTCCTCAGAGCCCTGGAGGGGCCTGCTCCTGCCCACCCCTCCTAGACCCAGCTCTGCCCGTCTTCTGCTCCCATCCTGACCCCCACCAGGGCTGTGAAAGGTCCAGGGTTGGGGAGGAGGGGGCTGCAGCTGTTTCTGACTCCTCCTCCCAGGCTGGGCCCCAGATGAGGCCCCCCACAGGAGTTCCGGGACACCCCCATCTGCCCTGTCCCTGGGAAGCCGGAAGCCTGGGTTCCTCTTTCTTGGTTTCCGGCTCCTGGCCCCTCCCAAAGGGGCTGGGGCCCCAAGAGTCTGGGGCAAAGGCTGGTGCGTGGGGGTGGCAGTCAGACATGCCTCCGGGGTGTTTCTGCCCAGACTCGGGGGGTAGGGAGGTGGGTACAGCTGCTCCCCACCAAGAGTCTAGGTCTGTCTATGGGCCACAGTGGACTCAGCCAGGGGTAACAGGCCAGGCCTGCAGCATTGAGGATTTCAGTGAGACTCAGGGCAGGACTTCCTGAGGGTGGGGGAAGTGGGGCAGGGCACTGGTGAAGAGGGACATGTGCCTCCCAGGGAACATGGTTCTTTGGTTGTGACACCTCCTTACCCCCTGCTGCCACCCAAGTTTCCCCTCTTCCCAGCCCACTGCCTCCAGGCCACAGAACCTGCAGCTCCAAGGCCCTAGCGCAGGGCGCAGGGCACAGGGCACGCCAGCCAGGGAAGAGGGGGTGCCCCGGCCTTGCTCCCCTGTCGCCTCCTCAGAGTCCCCCAGGTGGTGCACATCCTTCCAGGCATTTGGCCACACCTTCTGCGGGGGAGGCACACCCGGGGCACGAAGCCATGAACAGCCCTTCTGCCACCTAAGAAGCTACCATGGGTCCCAGCGTCCCCTTGGGCGATGGTGCAGGGCGGCCAATCAGCATCCTGGAGGCAGTTTTGAACACCTGAGTCCACTACTGCCCAGGTGAGGGCCCTCTGGGCTTCCCCGCACGCCCACTGCCCTCCTCAGTGGCCAGGAGGGTCACGACTTGGTGCTACTTTATTTTGTCACTTAATCTTCATTTCCCCCACCAAGCCGCTCCCTGCTCGCAGCCTTTGAATCCTTGTTTCTGTCCCTGTTGGCCTCCCTGGGCCTCCAGGGCCTGTGTGTGTGTGAGCTCTACTCAGATGGGACAAGCCAGAGTTTTGCGCTTAGGGCACCTGCTGTCCAGAGCCAGATCTGGGGACAGGTGCAGAGTCCCCTCACGCCTTGGCCCCTCACCAGCTGTGCAGCTTCCTCTGAGATGTGTGGGCCTCACAGGCTCCCAGTGAGCAGATGGGGACACAGAGAGTAGCCCTGAGGCTGGGCTTTCCTTTAGGGGTCAAGTTTATAGGGAAAGGAAGGGGCGTGGCAGCCTGAGGTTGGTGGCTGTACCCAGCCAGGCTGTGACTTCCTCATCTCCACCCCCACTCAGGGACTGGCACTCCAGCACTCCGAGACTGTCCCTCCTGGCAGCCATCTCCACCCAGGCTCTCAGGAGAGGAAGGGACCCATCTGGGGGTCTGGGGCCGTGTGCTAGGGGTCTGCTGAGGAGGCAGCCAGCCCTTTCTTTCCAGGTGAAGGCCTTGGATCTGGTCGCCTGTCCCTGGCTCCCTGCACCTTTCTCAGGTCAGCTGGAACCACCCATGTCCCCAGGCTACCCATGGGCGCCCTGGGCTGCCCCTCTTCTTTCCTGGGGGGATACAGAGTCTGAACTAGGGTCCTACCCCTCATCCTGGTATTGGGGGCTCCTCCCCTTCCCCAGCCCCCCAAGGCTTTGCCCCCCAAGTCTGGGAGGGGAGAGAGAGGCCAGACAGGCAGCAAATCTGGTCTCTGGGGACAGAAGCTCCCTGAGGAGCAGTTGCTGCTTTGCTCCACAGAAGGAAAAAGAACGTCCCCAAGCCTGGCCAGTCCAAAAAAAGAATAAGAAAATGTGACAATCTCAGAAAAAAATGTCATAACCTTTGGGAGGGGGTTGACAGTGGGGCCCCAATGCCAGTCCTTCTGAGTCTACCCAGTGCTTTCCTGTCTGCCGCCCCCTCCTTCTGGCTGGTGGAGTCCGGCCACCCGTCCAAGGCAGGACAGCCCTCCCTAGCCCTGTGACCCTCACTCCGGCGCACCTCTGAAGTGGTGGTGGCGACCCCTCCACCTTGCTCCTCTCCCAGCCGGTAGCGTCCAGTCTGGGAGAGCCCCTCCCTCTGCCGCTGACGCCCCCGCCCCTACCTCAAGGAACTCGCCGTGGAGCCCCACTCACCAGCGACCCAAAGTGGGGGTGGGGGCGGGAGGGGCCCGGTTGGGTGTGGGCCCCACTCTGGCTGCCGAAGGGGCGTGCACTGCAGTGGCGGGGACTCAAGTCGGACGGCAGGAGTTACTCCCGCAGCGCTCTGGAGGGAGGCTGGCGCCAGGAGCCCCCCGATCGGCTGGGGCTGGGGGCGCAGCGCCTCCCCTACAGCTCGCAGGGCCAAGTGGCTTTCCGATCCAGCGGGGTGGGGGCGGGGGCGGACAGGGTGTCCCGCCCCACCAGGCTTGGGGGGGCAGGAGACACGGAAACCTGGGTTCTTCCGGCCCCCACCTTCGAGCAATCACTTCCCCAGGCTCTGAGCTGCAGAAAAAGAGGAACCGGCTGCAGCGCCCCTCCCCCACGCGCGGGGGGCGGGCTGCAGTGCCCCCGAGGCCCAGGGTCCACGTGGACCCCGCCGCGGGAGTCCTGGGAGTGCGGACCCCGGGCGCCGGCTCGCGAGGTTCCCGTCCCTCACCGCCCGGGCTCGGAGCCGGGAGGGGCCAGGCCGCCGGCCCCGGCGCCGCGCGCACTCACCGGCCGCGCTCCCGAGCCACTCGCGCCGCCGCCGGCCCGCGCGCTCCGAGGTCCGGCCCGGTCGTCGGGGAGGGGGCGCGGGGGCACAGTGCGCAGGCGCCCGGGCCGCACTTCCCCAAAGCGAGGGGCCGGGACTTCCTCGCGCCGGGTGGCGCCGGGCCCGCCCCGCCCGCCGCGCCCCGCCCCGCGCTCGGCCGGCTGCGCGCCCACCCGCCCCGCCCCGCCCCGTCCCGCCCCGCGCCGCGCCGAGCGCCGGCCCCCAGGGTGCGGGGGTTCCCCGCTAGGTGCGGCGCGGGCGACGGAGCCTCTGGTGCCCTGGCGGTAGACGGGGGTGCGGCCGTGCCCCCCCGCTCTGCTCGGCGGGGCCTTTCCCGCTGTGCGGTTCTGTGCGGCGTCCGCGGGACTCCCGGGTGGAGGCGCGGGAGCTGGGCCCGCATGCTGCTTGCCCCGCCCGGGTAAGAGGGGGCCGCCGGGATGGACCGACCGCCCCAGCCCGTCCGCATTTGTGCGGCGCGGCTAAGAGCCTTGTGCTGCGGCGGCGTCTCCCGAGGAAGGCAGGGTCCCGCGTGCTGCGGCGCTGGCGGGAACTGGAGGTGCGGGTGCTCGCATCCGAGCCTTGTGTGGGGCCTGGCTGAGTCCCTGCTGACCCCTCCAGTTGCCCCAGGATGTCCTAAATTTTAGAGCCACGCCGCCCCCTTTGCCATGAGTCCGCTATTCTCCTGGCCAACTCTCCTCTTCCTTATGACTCGGTACAGGTGTCGGTTGAGTTCCTCATCAGCGTGCTTTGGCTCAGAGTGGCCCTGAGCCTGCTCTGGGAATGGTCTCCAGCGTGTCTGAGGCCGCGTAGGCCGGGCAGTGTGCAGCTCCTGTGCTCCCCAGCACGGGCACCCACCCTGCAGCGCCTCGTGTCAGGGTCCTGCTCATAAAATGCCTGCCAGTGGCACGAGTAGTAGGTGTGCACGTCTAACAGTCTGAGAGGTGCGAAGGGAAGTGATTTTGCAAGTGTTCTTCATTGACTTGGCGAGCGTCTGGGTGTCCCTTGTGTGCCACGGAGCAGGACAGGACAGCCGGGAGCTGACTGCTTGGGGCCGGTGGGTGGCGGGAAGCAGACAAGAAAGGACCGGGTGAGCCGTGGGGAGGGCACTGCACCCAGGAGGGCCTTGCTGAGCAAACAAGGGGTGGGGGACGGCCTGGAGGGAGGTGGTCAGAGGTGAGGGGGCCCTGGACAGGCTGCCTCCAGGCGCTGTGTGCCCAGGGCCTGGCTGGCTTGGCTGCAGGACCGCCTGGCTGCCGTGCTGGCAGGGCAGGGCCCAGGACGTCCATCTGGACAGGAAGTGGGCTGCCTCTTATCCAGCCCAGCTGACAATCCTGAGCGGTGGGCACAGGTGAGGACAGAGGAGGCTCCACAGAGGTGTGCCAGCACCTGTGAAGCTCCACAACCTGGCTGATCCTGCAGTGGTTGGTGTGGTGACTCCCTGCCAGGAGGTGCAGGTGTTTTGTGGGCCGAGGCCAGCACCTTCTCTCCACCTCAGGTCACCTCCCCACCATCCCCCCCGTGTCCCCTGGCCCCTTGGGCCTGCTCTCCACTCCCCTGGCCTCTTCCCCTCACCACGAAGCATCCCCAGAATCTGCGGGAGGAACCCAGGAGAGCCGGGCAGTGGAGGGTAGGGATGGGATTTGAGCCCAGGACCCTCTGCCTCATCACAGTCCCCAGTACACTGGGCCTGGGCCCACAGGCACCGGAACATCTTTGGCCACCTTCCCCAGCCTCCTCTGTGGACCTCAGCCCCCTCCCTGGTGGGGATTGAAGGGCCCCACGGTCCACCCAACCCTCTCAGTGAAGCCACTTGTGCTGGCCCTAGCAGGGCACCCGCCTGATGTGAGCGACCCCTCCCCTCATGGAGCATCCTCTTTGTGCGGGGCCACTATGCTAAGTGAGACCCGAATCTTTTTTTTTTTTTTTGAGACAGAGTCTCACTTTATTGCCCAGGCTAGAGTGAGTGCCGTGGCGTCAGCCTAGCTCACAGCAACCTCAAACTCCTGGGCTCAATCGATCCTTCTGCCTCAGCCTCCCAAGTAGCTGGGACTACAGGCATGAGCCACCATGCCCGGCTAATTTTTTCTATATATATTAGTTGGCTAATTAATTTCTTTCTATTTATAGTAGAGACGGGGTCTCCTCTTTTTATTTATTTATTTTTTTTGAGACAGAGTCTCACTTTATTGCCCAGGCTAGAGTGAGTGCCGTGGCGTCAGCCTAGCTCACAGCAACCTCAAACTCCTG
>VSMD01133996.1:566-45291 GCA_008750895.1 Mirza zaza | reverse complement strand
TCAAACTCCAGGGCTCAAGCGATCCTCCTGTCTCAGCCTCCCTAGTAGCTGGGCCTGCAGGCATGTGCCACTATGCCTGGCTAATTTTTTCTATATATTTTTAGTTGGCCAATTAATTTCTTTCTATTTTTAGTAGAGATGGGGGTCTCGCTCTTGCTCAGGCTGGTTTCGAACTCCCACCTGCCTTGGCCTCCCACAGTGCTAGGATTACAGAAGTGAGCCACTACGCCCGGCCAATTTTTTACTTTTTAAAATCAATATCCAAAGGGAATCTGTAAGTTAAACAGTAAGATTTATCAATAAATGAAGGATTTCGATTTTAAGAGACCTTCAATCTGGCCAACTCTTTAAATTATTTTAAGTGGGAGCCTTCTTATGCCTCTCTTTCTTTCAGACACTTCTCTGGCTCTCCTGTTTACAAAGATTTAGGCCACTCTAGGAAAGGCATAAAATATTCTTACTGATGGGACCCCTGACTAACTTGCCCAGTATTTTGCCATTTACTCTCCTTGCACTTTAAGATTCCCAAACTATTAGCTACTTTACACCTTCTGTGCTTCAGCTGTTCTCTCCAGCTAGACCATCTTCCCTACCTCCTCTGTGGAGGTGCTAGCCATTCATTGACGCTCAGCTCACACGGCACACTTGCAGATAAGAGTTAAGCATTATCTCTTGCTACATTTGTTTCCTGTAGATATTTCTATTATTGCCTCTATTGCGTATGCCTCTATTGTAGCATAATGCATTTTATATGCTATGTAGTTTATAATACATATGCATTATAAAGCATTTTTATGATTGATGTTTTAGGGTTCCCAGTAGCTGAAACAGGGCCAAGGGTTCCCATGGTCTTGGCCAGGTCTCTTTCCCTTTCTGAGCTTCAGGTTCCTCAGGTATAAAATGGGTACTCTGGCTTAGTGAAGATGAGAGATAATATATGTATAGCTCCTAAACAGTGCTCAATTAATGAAAACGATACTGCTTACATTGTTTAAAGCCCTCAAGAGGCGCTTGTCGAGCAGAGTTCAGGAAACGCCTTTTTAAGATGACGTCACTATAGGAGACTTAAACACCACTGCACGTCTGTACAAGAGGACAGAATCAGACGAACTACTTAAAGTGAGGTTCACCTGCCACATAGTTTAGAGGTTCGGCCACAACAAATTTCCATTCAGCAGCCGGGCAACAGGAATTTTGGCTCCACACCTAAAGGCTTCCCGGAATCACCCTAGGCGGGCGGGCAGTGCCTTCGGGCCGGGTGGGAAGGCCGCCTTCCTCGCGGGATTGCGTGAGGGGCCTGGATCTCTATGGCCCGCGGTGAAAACCACCACCGGGGCGGCCCAGGGGCCCCTCTCTCGGGGTCTATCCCGGCTGTGCCCGGCCCACGGAGCGGCAAAGGACGCGAGCAAGGGGGCAATTCCCGCGCCACTGCGTTCCTAGCCCGGGCAGGCCAGGTCGTGGGGTCTCCCCGCACTCCACGCAGGGGCGGCGGGGCGGGGCGGGGCGCAGTGACGCAAAGAGGAGTGACGCGACGACGCAGCGCGACGCGGTGACGCACGCCCCTTTGTTGGCTCAGTAGCGATAGCAGCGGCCGTGGAGGTGGCGCTGGGGACTGTTTCTTCTCGGAGGCCGGAGCGGAGCCGCGTCTGACTGAGGCGGGCAGCAAGCGGCCCCCTCGCTCCCTCCCTCCCTCCTCCGCGCCCTCCCCGCCGCCACCAGTCGCCAACCGCCGCGCCCGGGGAGGAGCCGCGGCCCGCGGGGCCCGAGCCAGGCCTGCGTCCGGACATCAGCCGGAGCCGGAGCGAGAGCCGGGGCCTCGGCGTCCCCGCCCTCTCCCCGCCTCGGCCAGCGTCCGGCCGGGCCCCCGCGCGTCACGCCATGGACTCGGACGAGGGCTACAACTACGAGTTCGACGAGGACGAGGAGTGCAGTGAAGAGGACAGCGGCGCCGAGGAGGAGGAGGACGAGGACGACGACGAGCCGGACGATGATAACCTGGATCTGGGCGAGGTGGAGCTGGTGGAGCCCGGGCTGGGCGTCGGCGGGGAGCGGGACGGACTGCTATGCGGGGAGACGGGCGGTGGCGGCGGCAGCGCTCTGGGGCCCGGCGGCGGCGGCGGCGGCGGCGGCGGCGGCGGGCCGGGGCACGAGCAGGAGGAGGACTACCGCTACGAGGTGCTCACGGCCGAGCAGATTCTGCAGCACATGGTGGAATGTATCCGGGAGGTCAACGAGGTCATCCAGGTGAGGGCGGCCGCCGCGCCAGCTACACTGGGCCCAACATGGGAGCGGATTCGGGCGGCCCGCGCGGCCCCGAGGGGCAGGCCTGGGCCTGGTGCGCAGCCCAGCCCGGTGCCTCCCGGCCCTGTCTTCTCTCTGCCTCTGCTGGAGATCGAGGGTGTCGAAAGCAGACGTTTGCCGGTTTGCCGGGTGTGGGGAGGTGCGCTGGGGGCGGTGCTTCCCAGGTCCTGCTATGGCGGAGGCCTCCGGCAGCCCAAGCCTTCTCTTGCGGGCAATTCCTGCGAGTCCCTAGGCCGGGTGTCCTTCCTCTGGCTGGAGGAGCTCTTGGACGGGCGGGGCGCATGAGCTAGGGTGGATGGGGCAGAGGAGTCAGGAAGACTTGGGCCCCTACGAGAGTTACCCTGGTCCCCAGTCTCACTTGAGCACTTTTGGAAGGAATTAGCGTAGGCCTAAGAGCAGCTTGGTATATGGTTGCCCCAAGCGGGCACCAGTTAATAAAGAAATGGATCTCCTTGGCAGTCTTAAGTGCCTACTTAAAGGTGGGGGAAGGGAACTAGTTCTCGGAAGAGGTGCTGATGGGTCTTCTTTTCCAATGGTGAGGATTTTGCTTGCGTCTTTTTACGTCTTTGCTGTTTGGGACTTAACTGCTACTTTTTCCCATCGTAGCATATGATTTGCTTGAAGCTGTTGGAATAGTTACTACAGATTGTATACCCGTCCTTGCAGGTAAAACAACAACAAAATGCAGTGTTGTCTAAAATTAGACAAGACTCTATTGTGAGTTAGAAAGCAGAGGCTTTCTGCTTCCGAACTCCTTTCATCTGATAATTTCTATTTAGTGTTCAGTAAGTTAGGCTTGGTTTAAGTTGATAACCGTATCTCATTTAACCTGAGTCAGATTGTGCATTTTTGAGCTTTAGGAAATCAAAAGTTTCCATTTATTTGGGGGAAAAAAACAGTTGTCCTGAAGGGCCAGAGATATAGTTAAGAATAAAAAGGAAGTCTTGATTCAGTGCAACTTTTAGAAAACACTAGTTACATGGAAGGAAACATAGGAGCAGCGAGTTACTATTACCTTCTTGCATGTCAGTCTTTTTTTTCCCCTTTAACTTGGCTGGCTAAATATTCACTGACAAAATCAGAAGTCTGTGACTGCCTACTCGTTGACTCTTCATTATTAACAGATTTTTATAGTATTGTCTAAAAAGCAACAGTTTTGAAAATTGAACCATTTAGGCACTATTTGAAGACAGTGTTTTGCATAATAGAAAAATCTGATATCCAGTGCTAATACTAAACAGTGGAAGTCTCAAACTTTAATATAGAGAACACAGTCTAAGAAGGAAATTGAGGATTATAGAAGTAAGATAAGTTTTAAAGCTTTTTCTGATCCTAAAAATAGGACAGTTGAGTTCTTAGGCCACTAAATTGAGAAATTTTCTTTTTTTAAAGGGAACTTTATTAAAGAATTTGCAGTAAAACTTTCAGTTTTTTAAAATCTCCAACTACATAAAATCTGATGTCCTCAAACTCTACCTTACTGGAATTTTAATTAGCTTTTTAAAAAATTATGAATATTTGTTATTTAACTTTTTGACTATTTTCTTATAGTTAAATTTCATCCAGTTTTCTCAGCTCTTAGGTGTGTCTTAATCACTGAGGCCAAAAACAAGTTCTTTATGTCACTTTGTAATAGAAATGTAGCTAATGCATATGACATCATTCTTTATCAGTTTAGGTGAGAAAGATTAAATGCTGATGAAATGAACTAATAAGACCTACAAAAAACTAGGGATTTTTTTTAGGTGTCCTACTTTTACCTTGTTTCCATGATTTTTGAAAAAACTTTTTTCTAGTCTACTTCATTATAAGGATGTTTCTAATAGAATTCCTGAACGTGTAAGTATCTATACTTTATTAAAAATTCATATTTAGAAATAGCAGTAAAATCAAAAGGTAGGATGTATCCCAGACCATCTTTTCTCAAAATGGTATACTTGTTAGGTCTAAACTAGGCTTTGGTTATGTTACAGGTTATTTATGTTAATAGAATTAGACTTAAAAAGTTACACAGCTAATACATTCACATTGTAAGAAAAATCTGATTAGGCAATGAAAAAAAAACCTCTTTCACCCAGAGAGAGAGAGAGAGTGAGAGAGACCAAAATATGAACTGTAGTTATTTTTGTAGACCTCTGGATAGCCAAACAATGGAAACATACTGTATGTTCTATTTATGTTTTCAGTGGGACAAAAGCAGGTTACAAAAACAGAAGGGTTTTCTGAACAACTCTGTCTTGTCAATAACTTTTTCAAGATCTTATGTGATTACGGAACTAAACTGATTTATTTAGTCAGTCTGTTATTGGCCTTTTTATTTTCTTGTTTCTGACTTTTCTATACATTATTGAAAATATCCTCATAGGTCAATCTTTTGAGTGTTTTCTTTCTTGGGATAAGTTGAATTGTTGAGTCAAAGAATGTGTTCATTTCAAGGCGCTTAATACGTATTTACCACGTTGCTTTCAGAAAGGTCATACAAGTTTTCCCCACCATTTGATATTTGATTGACATAAGATGGTCAGTTAAAAATGTGCTCATTTTTTTAACTGGTGAGGTTGAACTTTATCATGTTTATTGGGCTTGGTATTTCTTTTGTAAATTGCCCTTTGCTTTTTGCCTGTGTTATCCCCTTTTGGGATGTTTATAAGACCTCTTTATATTAATAGAGGTTTTAAATGTCAGTTTGGTTTAATACAACAACAGGTCTTATCAAGTTAAAAAACATTAAGTTTTACTTAGTTTAGAGGAGAAAGCTTAGTGTTAATGCTAAACATTTTAAATTCCCTGCTCCAAAATGCTGATTGATTGAAATCAGATATGTTATTAGCGAATTTGATAATATATTTACAGGAGAAAAAGTTTGAAATGTAAAAAGGTCACCAAGCTAATTTACTCTTTGGGAATTTGATTAGTTTTCTGGGAGAGCATTTCTGGGCAACAACAGATAAATGCTGTTATTTGTGGATGTCTGCAGGTTAGTTCTCATTGTCAAATAAGTCAACACTATTTTTCTTTTAGAAAACTCTTGATTTTCTGGCTTCCTGGTTAGTTTAATTTGGTCTCTAATTTAAATTCTTTGTGGCTACCTAGCTTACCTTTTGAGCTTTTTTTTTTTTTGAGATGGGGTTTCTCTCTATTGCCTGGACTAGTGTGCAGTAGCGTCATCATAGGTTCACTGCTGCAACTTCAAACTCCTGGGCATAAGCTATCCTCCTCTTGCCCAAGCCTCCCTAGTAGCTGGGATTATAGGCATATACCGTCACGCCTGGCTTATTTTTCTGTTTTTTGTAGAGCCATGGTCTTGCTATGGTCTCAAACTCCTGGCCTCGGTCTGTCCTCCTACCTTTGCCTCACAAAATGCTGGGATTGTAGGAGTGAGCCATGGCACCAAGGCCCCCTTTTGAGTTTTTAAGAAAAATCAGGGATTTTTTTTTTAAATTTTTTTAATTATAAAAATTTTTTTTTACTTTTTGAATTTTTCTTTTACTAGACCACAAACCAGAAAGGGATTTTCTTTAACTTAACTAGTATTGCTAATATTAAAAAGTGGCTTTCTAATGTAATTGCCTAAATAGGTAATGTATTAAACTAACTGCATAGTTCTGGCAAGTTTAAACTTGCCATTTTGTATTTCTGCCATAGTGTTCAGCATATGTTCATTGTGCTTTCTATGTATGCCAGACCCAGTATTAAGTAGAGGATGTGGTTCTTGCTGAAGGAGCTTATAGAGGTAGGGAATATAGAGGCCCTTGGACTCTCACTATGTGAAATTTTTACTCACTAATTCAGTCTGAAATGGAGCCTGAGCATCTGTGTGTTTTAGCCATTCCAGTAATAGTTCTGAGCCACTGGAATAGTGATAGTTTGTCCACAGCCACGATTTTGACTCAGGCAGAGCTAGTAGAGTGAGAAGAGCAGCAGCTTTTTGGAATACAGGTTGAGTATTCCTAACCCAAAATGCTCCAAAATCCGGAATTTTTTGAGCCTGACATGACATTTGGGTTTTCAGATTAGGGATGCTGAACTGCTTAATTTAATGCAAATATTCCAAATCCAAAACAGTTCAGGGCCCAAGTATTTTAGATAAGGGATACTCAGTCTGTACCAAATTTAGAGTGTGTGCTGAAGAGGAACTGTTGGATGTGATTGCTCAGAGAGGAGGTATAAAGAGAAATGGATGGCTGTCTTAATTGCCTTAGATTTATTATGCTAAATAACCTATTTTAAAGAAAACAGAAATATGTAAGCCTTACTGAAGATATTGGCTGTTTATTTGCGATCTTTAATATTATTTCATCTATTTAATTAAACAACCTCTAAAGTGATGTTACAAGCATAGATTAAGGGAGGCAGTGTATTCCAGCATATTGTGTCCTGGCTGGGGAATCAGTTCTAGCCCTGGTTTTCCTCTAAGTGGCAAGATAATTAACATCTCAGAACCTTCAATGTTTTGCTTTTAATCTGGGAGTGAAAATGGAAGTTGAACTACTAGACTTGGTCTTTTTTTTTTTTTTTGCATTATGCTTCATTTGTTTAACATCCTTTAAAAAAACCTCGTTAATTGGATGTGTTCATTTTTTCCAAGGAATTGAATTCAGGTGTGCATATTAAGATTAACTTAAATTGATAAACTTAATTGGGAGACGAGTAAGAGGGAGGGTATGTGTGTGTTTTGAAGCTATTGAAGTGTTTGGTACAGTTTAGATTTAGTTCTCTTGAACTTTTATCTTTTCCCAGGTGATCTCCTCGAGTGTAAGTTTTAAATTACATTAAGACCTGTTGAATTTCTTATGGCAATAGTCCTATGAATCAAACTCTGGGGGTGGGGTCCAGCAGTCTGTTTTAACAAGCCTTCCAAGTGATGGTGACACAAGCGAAAGTTTGCAAACTACTGATGTAGTTGAAATTTAACAGCAATGTTTCTGTGTGTAGCATCTGTTGATAAATTATTACAGAGGTAGATTAATGAGAGAAGGTGAGTTGTTTAAGAAACTAACAAAATTTCCATAACCTGGACAACACTTACTAGGTTAAGTGTAGAGTTGGAAGGGATTCGTCATCTTTGTTGCTGTCCTTCAAGTAAAGTGGCTTTTACTCAGTTATTTCAAATGTGCAAACCAAACTTGTGAAATCTGACATTCTAGGTTGGAGCATTTGGTTTTCCTTCCACTCCTTCTGGATTGTTTTTTAACACAAAAAGTTGTTTTGTATTAATACATTGGAAGGGAGTTGAAGGGAATATGAGAAGGTTTATTCTCAAGGAGTTTATGATCTCTTTGAATTAAAACACTCAAAGATATTGGGTCAGTAAGTAGTTTAATCAAGTGTTAAAGTGGATAGTAGTTAATATTCATGAAGAGATATTTGTGGGTGTTGTCTGGAAGATGGGTAGGCTTGGATGAATAGAAAAGAGGCATAGAAAGCCATCCTAAGAAATTGAACGAGGTGAGAATGAGGTTGGTAATGGTAAGGTCAGCTAAAGTAGAACAGAGTTTATAAATGTGGAGAGTGTTGTAGAACCTGGGAGATTTGATACTGGGAGATTTGAAGGAAGGCAGGCAGAAGCCATCAGATTAGATTCTTTTCTTGGGGTTTGACCTGTGGTAGCTGTATGTATTAGTTATCTTTTGACTTATGTTACTCCAAAACTTAGTGACTTCAAAACAACAAGCATACATCTCACAGTTTCTGAGTCATGATTCTGGGTGCAGTGTACCTGGGTGCCTCTGGCTCAGGGTCTCCTAAAAGTCTGCAACCAAGGTGTCAGGTGGGTTGCAGTTCTTAAGGCTTGACTGGAGGAGGATCTCCTTTCAAGCTCACTTGTGACTGGGCAGGCCTCAGATTTTTACTGGCTCATTGTTGGCCAGAGACATCAGTTCCTTGCCATGTGCACCTCTCCATAAGATGGTGTACAACACAGTAGCTTGTTTTCTCCAGAGGGAGGAATCTGAGAGAGAAAGCCTCCAAAATAGAAGCCACAGTCTTTTTATAACTTAATCTCAGAAGTAACATCCCATCTCTTTGCCATATTCTGTTATAAGTGAGTAACTAAATCCAGCCTACACTCGAGGAGGGGGTTACACAAGGGTGTAAAAGACCAGAAGGTGGGGATCAGTTGGGGCTATCTTAGAGGCCACCTATCCTTTTTTCTCTCTGTCAAGAGGTGAATGACTATCGATAATGCTTATCTATCCAGTCAGTTTATATCCTAACGGGAGTGCATAACACTTTGGATTGTTTGTTTTGGATTAACCATAAATTATTTACCTTCATCTTTGTAAAGCATTATTATACCTGTAAATGATAAGCATTACTAATTACCTCTCACTAGCTACATTTAAAATAATAGCTTGTAATCTCTTAGAATTGGTAGGAATTTGAGATTCCCCAGTTCACTGATTTTTTTTTTTTTTTTTAAACCCTAGCTACATAATGGAAGCACCTGGGGATTTTTTAATTACACTTGTTTTAGATAATTATATATATTAATAGATTCACATGCAGTTGCAGGAAATAATGCAGCGATCCCACATAACCGTTACTGATTTTTCTACAATGGTAACATCTTATAAAACATTATCTTGCAAAGAACGCCTTGCACAGTATCACAGCTAGGATGTTGACATCGATGTTTTTAAAAACACAGGTACCCAGGCCCCACCCCAGACCAAGTAAGTGGGACTCTGGGTGTTTGGGCTAGGTGTTGGCATTATACAAAAGTCTTCCCTGGATTGTTTTAGTACACAGCCAGGGTTGAGAGCCCCTGCTCTTGCCCAGTGTCTGTAAGAAATCCTTTCTGTAAAATTCCTGTCTCTGCTTAACTGCAAGTAAATGATGGTGAGCTATTTTGTGTATTTTGTGATACAGCTCATTCCAACGCTTGACTCTTGATTTTTTTTTTTTAAGATGGAAATAAAATCTACTTTCACTTATTGTTCTTAGGGTAGCACCCTAGATAAAGTTTTTTGTTTTTTATATGATTATCATTTTGGAAGCTTGATGCAAAAATATTTTCTTCAATCCCTTCCTTTCTTCAGTCATTCCTTTTATGATAATGCATGTTATCTACTTCTCTATTTTCCAGTTAGCCAGTTTTTGTTGTATTAATAGGCATGATATTGCAGACCATAACTTTGCTAAGTCCTTGAGGGCATATATACAGCTCATCGTTTGATGTTGACACTGTTACCATGTAACTTTTTAAATAGCTTAACCATTCACATTAAGTGATAGGATAAATAGAAGAATGAGAATTTATTTAGGCTGACATTTGATAATCATTACTTATTGGGCAAGAGAATGAACAGGCTTCTTTTAACCTTAGGTGACTAGATTCTTTGGGACCCATGAAGAAAGTAGTAGCAGTCCTTACATTATTTTCAATGTTTTAAAAAGCCTAATTTTGTTTTTTTTAAATTGCCAGGCCACTTTATTATAGAGTCAGTACATTTCTACAATCACATATGATTAAAATTTCTTCCTAAATTTTTGCTTTTTTTCTAAATTTTAATTCACCTGGTGGTGGGTGATCATCTGGCTTTATCTTGAATATAGTAGTTCCCCCCTTGTCTGCAGTTTCACTTTCTGAAGTTTTGGTTACCTGAGATCAGCTGTGGTCTGAAAATATTAAAGGGAAAATTCCAGAAATAAAAAATTTACAAGTTTTAAATTGCATGCCATTCTGAGCAGCACGATGAATTCTTTCACTTTCCTGGGAAATGTGAAAGGGAATCATTCTTTTGTCCAGCATATCCAAGCTGTATAAGCTATCTACCAACTACCCACTTGTTAGTCATTTAGCTGTCTTAGTTATCAGATTGAAGAAACATAGTACATATAGAGTTTGGTAGGTGTATAGTAGATGCCCAATTAGTGTTAGAGTTAAGTTGATTGGATCTCAGGAAGGCAGCTTTAAAAGTTCTTTTTTTTTTTTTTTTTTTTTTTTGAGACAGGATCTCACTTTATTGCCCAGGCTAGAGTGAGTGCCATGGCGTCAGCCTAGCTCACAGCAACCTCAAACTCCTGGGCTCAAGCAATCCTGCTGCCTCAGCCTCCCAAGTAGCTGGGACTACAGGCATGTGCCACCATGCCCGGCTAATTTTTTCTATATATATTAGTTGGCCAATTAATTTCTTTCTATTTTTATAGTAGAGATGGGGTCTCGCTCTTGCTCAGGCTGGTCTCGAACTCCTGAGCTCAAAGGATCCGCCCACCTCGGCCTCCCAGAGAGCTAGGATTACAGGCTTGAGCCACCGCGCCCGGCCTAAAAGTTCTTAATGAGCTAGCATCTGCTCTGGTAATTCAACTTTTCAGAGTCCTGCTTTTTGTAATTTTTAAAAATGAGAATTATTAAGGCCAAAGGTTATGAGGTTTTTTATTTTTCTTTTGAGACAGAGTCTTACTCTGTTGCCCAGGCTAGAGTGCCATGGCATCTGCCTAGCTCACGGCAACCTCAAACTCCTGGGCTCGAGCAATCCTTCTGCCTCAGCCTCGCGAGTAGCTGGGACTACAGGCATGCGCCACCATGCCCGGCTAATTTTTTTCTATATATTTTTAGTTCCGCTAATTTCTTTCTATTTTTAGTAGAGATGGGGTCTCACTCTCCCTGCTCTGGAACTCCTGACCTCTAGCAATCCTCCTGCCTCAGCCTCCCAGAGTGCTAGGATTACAGGCGTGAGCCACCACGCCCGGCTGGTTATGAGGTTTGAAAGGAGAAAAGCCAAATACTGTTCTAGGAGGTTCCCATATATATATTTTTTCTCTTATAAGCATTGTTCAGTAGTATTTTTCTTTGCTTTTTTGCTATTAATATGTTCCATTTAAAAGAAGTATTAGAAGTGACCTGACAATACATTTTGGCAAAAAGCATACCAGATAATGAAGTATTAGGTTACATTTCCTTATTACTGAAACATTTATTTAGACAGTGCTAAGAATAGCTACAATCCTAGACACTTCTCCCAAGACTTGCTTTGCTATCTCCGTTGAAACTGTCATACTTCTAACTCAAATATTAACTGACTCCAGTTACTTGGTAATAAATATGTCATCTCTCTTAATCACAATTGTACAATTTTTTAGAGATTAAGTATAGAGACTTGAGAAGTATTTTCTGATTCTCACAAGTATTTATAGGTAAAAGCCTCTTTGTGGACATTTTATCTTGGAATTTGTGACATTTTAGATATTTCTCTGAAATTCATTTGAAACCCAAATATAATACCTCTCTTCTCGGGGCTCTTTTTCCTTTGATTTATCCTTTAACCATTCTTGGAATTTAAGAGGCACTCTTGATTCTTTCTTTTTCCACATCTAGTTAGGCCTGATCAAGTTATTTCTGAAATTTGTGTCATGTTATTGCTAGCCTTTTTACTAACTAATCCTAGTCTAGGATCTCTTTATTTTGCCTCCTTGTCTGTAGGCTTCTAATCTGTCATACCAAACAGAAGTAGTCATTCTCCTGCTAAAAAGAGACTTCCTACCAGAAGTCTAGTCCAGACTCCTTACTGTGGCATTCATGGCTTCCCTATGTTAATGTCAGCTAATTGTTTTTAGTCTCATTTGCTGCTATTCCTCATCCCTTACCATCTCCAGTTGCCCTACTTGTAATTCCTTAATGTATAACACATTTGTATTTTTCATACTTTTGTTCCTACTGGTCCCTTTTCTTATGCTATCCTTTCTCTTCTTAACTGCCCAGTGTATTCCTGTTTAGAACCTGCTCAAATATTACCTCATTTCTTACCATTTCTCTTTCTTCTCCCTTTTCAATGTGTGTAGCCTACAAGAAGTAGCTGGCTAGATAGATATTTTATCTATCCATCTATCTATCAAGATAGCTAGATAATGATAGTTTTGAAAGTGAGAGCTGGAACTCCGTCTTTGTGTCCATAGAATATAGCATACTAACAGAGTCTCTGATGGCAGAACCTCAGTAAATACTTGCTGAAGTTTGCCTTTGCCTGGTAAGTGCTGCCTTGTTTTCCTTATCTTTGAACCAGAGGGATCCAGACAGGATTTTCATCTGGCACTGAGAAATTATTTTATAATTTCCAGATAATGCCAAATTGGTAGTGTAAGAAGACGGCAAAAAAAATAATGCTTAAATTCTAGGAGGATGCGCTTTTTTTTTTTTTTTGAGGCAGAGTCTTGATTTGTTGCCTGGGCTAGAGTGAGTACCGGGCTAGAGTGAGTACCGTGGCGTCAGCCTAGCTCACAGCAACCTCAAATTCCTGGGCTCAAGCAGTCCTGCTGCCTCAGCCTCCCGAGTAGCTGGGACTACAGGTATGTGCCACCATGCCCGGCTAATTTTTTCTATATATATTAGTTGGCCAATTAATTTCTTTCTATTTATAGTAGAGACAGGGTCTTACTCTTGCTCAGGCTGGTCTCGAACTCCTGACCTCGAGCAATCCGCCCACCTCGGCCTCCCAGAGTGCTAGGATTACAGGCGTGAGCCACCGGGCCTGGCCTGAGGATGAGCTTTTTAAGGTCTCTGAATATATAGCAGCCCTTTTGGATGAAACTGTTATTTGCGTGTAGTTTCCTGGCACTTTATGTGAACTGACATAGTGATGTTAAAACAATGGAATCATTTTAATACAGTAGTTCTTAAAGTATGGTCCATAAGAACAAAACATTTGATGATAATGCTAAGACATTATTTGCCTTTTATTTATTTATTTTTTTTTTGAGACAGAGTCTCACTGTGTTGCCCTGGCTAGAGTGCTGTGGGGTCAGCCTAGCTCACAGCAACCTCAGACTCCTGGGCTCAAGTGATCCTTCTGCCTTACTCTCCTGAGTAGCTGGGACTATGACATTTGTACTGATGATGCAGAGCAATGGGTACGTAAACCACAGGCACTTTTTAGTACACATCAGATTAGTGGCACCAAACTATACTAGTGGTCGTTGTGTTCTTCACTGCTGTGCACTCATAGTAGTAAAAAATGTTAGTTTCACTTATTGTCCTAAATGAAGCAGTAAAAATTATTAGTTTTATTATATTTTATCCATTAAGTACACATCTTAATTGCTTGTGTGACAAAATGGAAGGTATGCATAAAGCCCTTTTTGCATACTGAAATATGGTGGTTATCTCAAAAAAACATTTGTGTATACTTTTTGACTTGTGAGCTAAACATTCTTGGAACATCATTTTTACCTGAATGAGTGATGAGCTATGATTATTTAGACTTTTAGTCAAACATACAGCTTTTTTTTTTTTTTTTTGAGACAATCTCACTCTATTTCCTAGGCTAGAGTACTGTGGCATCAGCCTAGCTCACAGCAACCTCAAACTCCTGCGCTCAAGTGATCCTTCTACCTCAGCCCCCTCAGTAGCTGGGACTACAGGAATGTACCCCCGGCTAATTTTTTTCTATATATTTTTTAGTTGGCCAATTAATTTCTTTCTATTTTTTAGTAGAGAAAGGGGTCTTGCTCTTACTCAGGCTAGTTTCGAACTCCTGACCTTGACTGATCCACTAGGATTACAGGCGTGAGCCACTGCACCGGCCGGCAGTATTTCTTCAAATGAATGAAGTACACCTGTCATTGCAAGGGAAGTGGCTGGCAGTATTTTGTTTTGTTTTTTTTGAGACAAGGTCTTGCTCTGTCACCTGGCCTAGAGTGCAGTGGCATCATCATAGCTTATTGCTCCTGGGCTCAAGTGATCCTCCTTCCTCAACCTCCCTAGTAACTGGGACTGTAGGTATATGCCACCACACCTGGCTGATTTTTCTATTAATATTTTTTGTATAGATGGGATCTCATGCTCTTGCTCAGGCTGATTTCGAACTCCTAGCTTTAAGCAATACTTCCAGCCTCCTAAAGTGCAAGGATTACAGCCATGAGCCACCATACCCAGCCACGCTGGCAGTATTTGTTCCCAATAACAAATGTGAGTTTTCAGGCGAAAATTAGAATTTTGGAAACTTTATCTGCCATTGTAAGACTGACAGTTTCCTAGTACTTAAAAACTGTTCTGATGAAATACTGTATAGTAAAATATATATCATTTGGAAGATCTGCATAACATCATGGAACAATTATTTCCAAATGACCAATGCATGATGTTTTACAATCATGCATTGGTAAAAGATCTATATAAAGTAGAAGATAAACCATTGGTTTTTTTTTTTTTTTTGAGACAGAGTCTCACTTTGTTGCCCAGGCTAGAGTGAGTACCGTGGTGTCAGCCTAGCTCACAGCAACCTCAAATTCCTGGGCTCAAGCAATCCTGCTTCCTCAGCCTCTCGAGTAGCTGGGACTACAGGCATGCGCCACCATGCCCGGCTAATTTTTTCTATATATATTAGTTGGCCAATTAATTTCTCTCTACTTATAGTAGAGACGGGGTCTTGCTCAGGCTGGTTTCGAACTCCTGACCTCGAGCAATCTGGCCAGCCTCTGCCTCCTAGAGTGTTAGGATTGCAGGCATGAGCCACCGCGCCCGGCCAAACCATTGGGTTTTAATATAACAAGAATATGAGCAGTCCTTTGATATGGTTTCAGATTCCATGTTGCACCTAGCCTTTAAGAAACTATGACTTTTTGAGTTTTGGTACAGTGTCAAAGAATATCCATAATTATCTGAAAAGGCTATCAAAGTACTCCTCCCTTTTTCAACTGCATAACTTTGTAAGGCTACATTTTCCTCATATTCCTCAAAACAACACACCCAAGAGATTGAATGTAGAGTCAAATACAAACATAATAAAGATTGGTAGTTATAACTCACATAAACAAAACTCTTTGGCATCCTGAATATTTTTTTTAAATGAAAAAGGTTTCTGAGACCAAACAGGTTGAGAACTGCTGCTCTTATATTCTGAAATAATTTTTTTTAAATTTCAGAATATTATGGAGGTATAAATGCTTTGGCCACATAAATCTGAAATAAATCTTAATCATTAGGAAATGTGATGTAGGCTTACAAAAAGGAGCTAGGGCTGCAGGAGCTTAGTATGAATTATCGGTTACAAATTAAAAATTAGGAAGAGATACGTACTGAACGGAAACATTCATATATAAGTTATATTAGATACTGTGGGGGGGTTAGTAACAGAAATATTAGAGTCTGTATTTAAGAAATAAAATCTAGAAAATGTCACTGTTAAGATGTGACTATTTACTCATGGAAGAACTTTAAAAAAACATGTAACTAGTTGGGGAAAGATGGTTGGGAAGGGGATGGGATGCTTAATTTTTTTCAAGGACTTACCAGATACTACCTGATATATTCTATTTATGAATTTGTTTATGTTCTGACGCTGACATTAAAATGAAAGCTCTGTGAGAGCAAGGTCTTTGTTTTATTCATTGTGGTAGTCCCTGTGCCCAGGTAGTACCTGGCACATAGTGGGCACTTAGTAAACCTTTTTTTGGTAAACATTTTTTCTTTTACTACCATTTTTTAAATCTTTTTTTTTGAAGAAAGCAGCCCTAGTTCTTATTTTTACTACCATTTTTGAAGAATATTTTTTGCAGTATATATAATTCTGAGTTGGAAGTTGTTTTCTTTCAGTACCTTAAAGATTCTGTTGTTTTCTGGCTTCCATTGTTTCTAATGAAAAAAAAAATCAATTTTAAAAAGCTTCTATATGTGGTACAAACCTTTTTAAAGCTCTTCAGTATATAAGAATCACTTTGTTTAATTAATAGTTCATACAATTTCATAGAATCTTTTTTTTTTTTAAGATACGGAGCGTTGCTCTGTCACCCAGGCTGGAGTGCAGTGACGGGATCACAGCTCAGTGTAACCTCGAATTCCTGGGTTAAAATGATCCTCCCATCTCAGCCTCCATGTCTCTGGGATTACAGGTGTGAGCCACCATGCCCAGCCTCACAAAACTCATGTACCCTGTAATCTAGCACTAGAGTCTAATCCTATCTATGTTACTATATGACTTTAGGCTAAATCAGTCTCTAGACCGAATCTGCTCTTGCAGAGGTTTTTTTTCGTTTGTTTGTTTTTTGAGACAGAGTCTTACTCTGTTGACCCAGCTAGAGTGCCCTGCTGTAGCTCACTGCAACCTCCAACTCCTGGGCTCAAGTGATCCTTCTGCCTCAGCCTTGTGAGTAGTTGGGACTACAGGCATGCGCCACCATGCCTGGCTATTTTTTTCTATATATTTTTAGATGGCCAATTAATTTCTATCTATTTTTAGTAGAAACAGGTCTTGTTTCTTGCTCAGGCTGGTTTCAAACTGCTGACCTTGAGTGATCTGCCCGCCTCGGCCTCCCAGAGTGCTAGGAGGTGTGAGCCACCTCATCCGGTCTCTTGCAGAGGTTTGGACTTGATGTTCTCCAGTAATAAAATTCAGGTAGTGACAAAGGATAATGAGTGTGACTGCTTCAAGGTAGGAAGTTAAAAGACCAAAGCTTCCTTTCTGTCTTATCAAATGTCACTGTCTTGTACTTGATCCTCTTGGATTTTACTCTCCTTCGAACAGCTATACATCTTTCCAGCACCATGTTCTGCCAGATCTGTACTCAACCCTTACTTTCCTAGTCTTCCTCCAGTATGTGCGGTTGGCAGTAGGTATACAAAGATAAGCAGAGAATATTCCCATTCTTTCCAGGGCTCATAGTCTAGGAAGGGTAGACTGACCTGTAAATAACTGCTTGATAATAAAGGCAATAACTTAGAACTTCCCATACCTCCCTTTATCCATATGTAGACTGATGTCTTCCTGTTTCTGGATTTGCCCTGGCCTGGCTTCCAAAGTTGAGAATTTCAGTGTGCTGCAGTTATCCAGAAATTCTACACCCTACCAGTTTGTCTTTTGAAATGTTATTTTCACAAGATATTAACCCTGGTTGTGGTTTACTTTTGTTGTATGTTGACCCCTCTTTGTGTCTGGGTTAAGGAAAGCCTTACCTTCTAAAGCGATCAGTTAGTTTTTAGGAAAAAAGGAAAATATTGTCCTTTGTATATAAGTGGAGTCTGTTAGAAGCTACTAGAAATTTATTAGAAGGCTTCCTTTGGAAAACATCAGAAAAAACAAACATGAAAAGGGTGATATTTTTGGAAAATGGGGCCTTTGCAGCCTTGTGAGTATAGTATGTAGAGTCACCACACAGTTTTCAGGTAATGGTGAAATGTCTCCTTTTCTTACAGGTTAGTTGTCTTACTCAGTTTATGGCCGTGTCAAAAATGTTCATATTTGGTCTAAATCTGCGACCCAAGGAAGTATATCAAATCTTTACCATTCATGATAAGTAGGAGTGGGAGTGTATGTAGGGAGAAATAGGAAGTGGCACTTCTTCATTATCATTCCTGGCATAGTGTAATAATGATATTCCCTGTGAAGATTTTCTCTATACCTTTGTAAGATTTTTTTCCTTGGTTCAAATGGTTTTCCTCCCCATAAACTCATTCATACTTCAAGACCCACTTTAAACGTTGTTTCTTTGAATGCTTCCCTGTGAATGAGTCTCAGAATTTTGTATGCACTTTTATTTTTTTTAAAGTATATTCTATTGTTTATTTTCCCAGTAGATAGACTCTGAAATCCTTTACAGTAGGACTAATGTATTATTTTGGTATTCCCATTCACCTACACGGTGTCTGGAACATCGCCGATAAACATTGAAAAGTCAGATATGAATGAATTTTCATCATTTGTCGTTATCATCAATAATGATTTTATAATTGATAAAAATAAGTCCCCTTAATATCCCCGTTTTTTTCTTTTCTGAATTGTTCCCATTTCTCTTCTGTTGACTGCACAGAATTAACTGTTCTCTCATTCTCTAACATGCTGTTTTTTGCTTTTCACCAGTTGTCTTCGGGAGTTTTAGTTATCACAACTGTTTTATGAAATGGATGATATTTTATTGTTTTATGGATAAGGAATTGATAAGGAATTGAGGCTTAGAGGAATTAAGTAACCTGCCCAAATTTTCATAGCTGGGGTTGGAACTCAGTATTTTATATCATTAAGTATTTTATATCATTAAATATACTCAAATTTGTGTGAATGTTATTGTCTGTGTGCTAGGTATTTTCTGCCTCTTCAGAACTACCTTACCTTTTTCCATTCTGCTCTGAGGCCCGGAAGACTGACTCATGCAAACTGAGTCGGTGGGCTGTGACCTGTGACTTCTTGCTGTGGCCTGGGAATTCAAGTAAATAATAAAGAATAGAATAGAGTCAGAAGTCTACTGCACACCCTATTTAAGACTTCACAGCTTATGTATGTACCATCCTCAAGAAAATTTCAAGCCAAATGGCTATTATAACATTTACTATTTTCTAGTCTAGTATAAGCATTTAAAAACAAAAAGTTTAATGTAAAATAATCCTGCTACAAAAGAATGCATATATATTATGTAAAAGTTATTCATCATTTATGTGTGAAGTTACAAACCGAGACCAGTGGTCCACAACCCCCAGCATTCTCCTTCTGACAGAAGCATCAAGAGATTCTGGAAAAACAGCATTGTGACATTGTGGCTGCACTAGATCAGTGGTCCCCAACCCTTTTGACACCAGGGATTGGTTTCATGAAGAAAATTTTTCCACGGACCCGGGTTGGGGTAGGAGTCGGGTGTGGAGTTCAGGCACAGCCCGTTTCCTAACAGGCCATGGATTGGTACTGGGCCGTGGCCTGGGAGTTGGGGACTGCAGCACCAGATAACAAATGCTTGTTTTGAGGGGAGAGTAGTTGAGTTTATTTTGCTCAATAGTGAGAAAATAGTTCTTTAGTGAAGTTCTCAGATGAGCTTATTACGGATACCATTCCACCTAAAATGTTAGAAAATGTGTTTACTTTTTAGTTTGCTGTTCATCACTTCAGCTCTTACTAAGGGGAAAATCTATGGAGTGTGCCTCAGATTACTTTTAATATGGGAATATTTCTTTGGAAAGAAAGTATGTACATAATTTTACTCATCCGTTTGTTACTAAATTTTTAAATGTAATTATTCCATTTCATTGGCCCTAAAAATTTTGTATTTTTTCATAATCATCTCAACTCATTGCATTAATATAGTTATAGCTGGTTCCCCTGGATGTGTGATAATGCCTGAAGCTTGATATATAATGTTGCATTCTAAATGCACTGTAAAACCAAAGTGGTGAAAATAGGACTTTAAAGTTCACAAAAATATTCACCCTTTGGAATGAAAGTATAATTATACTTATAAATATTAAGCAATAGCCGAAGTAAGCTTGCCTAATCTTTGATTCATACCAGAGTCAACACAGTTTTGGATTCACATAAAGTCAGATTAACAAGATTGGAAGGGATTATTTATTTATTTATTTATTTTTGAGACAGAGTCTCACTTTGTTGCCCAGGCTAGAGTGAGTGCCCTGGTGTCAGCTCACAGCAACCTCAAACTCCCGGGCTAAAGCAATCCTTCTGCCTCAGCCTCCCGAGTAGCTGGGACTATAGGCATGCGCCACCATGTCCGGCTAATTTTTTCTATATATATTAGTTGGCCAATTAATTTCTTTATATTGTATAGTAGAGATGGGGTCTCGCTGTTGCTCAGGCTGGTTTCGAACTCCTGACCTCGAGCAATCCTCCCCTCGGCCTCCCAGATTGCTAGGATTACAGGCGTGAGCCACCGCGCCCAGCCTGGAAGGAATCTTTAAAGGTTATCTTAGCCAACCACTTACCAAGTACTTCCACCCAGTTAAGTGGTCCCTGAGCCTATTCTTAAACCTATTCTGCGACTGAACCTTCACAGGCACTTGTAGAAGTGAGCACATTTTGTACTTGAACAGCTCTGATTTAGAGTTCTTCCATATACTAATATTTCTTTCCCTGTAGATTTTTACCTGAATGTACCTTATTCTAACCCTTCCTCGTGATCGTATTTCTAGAATTTTAAAGACTTCTTTAACCTATTGGAGACCTACCAATTTGTTAACCTATATCCACAGTAATACTTTTTTTTTTTTTTTTAACAGAATCCAGAATATAGGCTTCTGCTTTACTTCTTACAGATTGTTGATTATTCTTGCACTGGTGTGTTGGATTGAGACCTGTGCATGTCTGCTTAGGCAAAGTTATATAAAGTAGAATACTACAGCAGTACATGTGTGAACTGTTCAGTTAAATGCCAGGCAAGGCTGAGACAGATCTATTTGTTCATACCCTAATTGCACATACTGGCGGGTTTTTGCAGTCACAAGTGAAGAAGTAACTCAATATTCCTGTATTGATAGTTTTGAGGTTTTGAGTTCTGCATATTTCTTCTGACTCAGCATTTATAAAAATAAAAGCAGTTTAATGCTAGCCAGTGTTAATTAGTTAGCTCTGAATAAAATGTTTTCTACTACCTTTTTAAAGGTTCCATGTCAGTTTAAGGGAAGAATATTGACATTGCAATGCAGAGTTTGTGAATCATACTTTTCTTTGTTCTAATGTAACCAAAACAAAATACAGAAATAAGTTGGGTGCTGAGGCAGTATGATTTAACTCTTCTCCATAACCTTAGATTTAAAAAGAGTTTTTTAAACAGACTTAGTGTGGTAAGATCAATTGTTGATAAACTCTTTTTATTCTTTTTTTTTTTTTTTTTTTTTTTTTGAGACAGAGTCTTGCTCTGTTACCCGGGCTAGAGTGCCATGGTGTCAACCTCACTCACAACAGCCTCAAACTCCTGGGCTCATGCAATCCTCCTGCCTCAGCCTCCCAAGTAGCTGGGACTATCGGCACATGCCATGAGCCTGGCTAATTTTCTATTTTTTAGTAGAGAGAGGATCTCGCTCTTGCTCATGCTGGTCTCGAACTCCTGAGCTCAAGTGATCCTCCCACCTTGGCCTCCCAGAGTGCAAGGATTACAGGTGTCAGCCACCACGCCGGGCCGATAAAATTTGTTAGAATTTAAAAAATTTTGTTTGTGTATATATTTTCTTGGTTCAAATTAAAAAAGTACAAATGATTTAAAAAAACTAAAATATCTCTCTGCCTTTATACTTAGCTGTGCATTTCTGAGGTTAATGGGTCCCTAAAAATAATGCTTCGGTTTAAGTGGGAATACTATGTAAGTTTAGTGCTCTATTAATATTTTTACCAATTGATACTTCTTTAGCTGCTACACTGTGTTGGGGAATACAAATACTGGACAACTGTTTAAGGATGCATGTATAATTAAATTACACAATGATACATTTAACATTAGAAGTACAAAGTTATAGAAGGAATATTTAATACTGTTTTCTGGGAAGGACTATAGTGTTTGTTGGAAGCTGGGTTTTAAAAAATGAATAGTAGCTCACTGGACAGATGGGGTTGGAGATGGCATTCCAGACAAAGGAGGACATGGAATAGAAAGAGGTCTAGTATGTTGAATGAACAATAAGGAACTGAATATTGATAAAATTATTGGGAAGTAGAGTGGTAGGAGCTGGGGCTAGATAGGTAGGCAGTGTGATCAGTTTATGAAAGGCTTTAGCATAGTGCTGTTGAAATGGACTTATCCCGTAGGGTTATGTGAAACAACTTTAAACTTTTAAATTATGTCTGATACCATTTATACAAAATGTCAAGAATAGGTAAATCTGTAGAGATAGAAAGTAGGTAAGTGGTTGTAAGAGGCTGGATTGGGGAAATGGGGAGTGACTGCTAATAGGTATAAGGTTTTTTGGGGGGGTGATAAAATGTGCTAAAATGAATGGCTGACACGATGTGTCATAACTCAGAATATAGTGAGAAACACTGAACCACTTTTAGAGTTAATTTTATAGTATATGAATTATATCTAAATAAAGTTGTCATAGAAAAAATATATTGTTTTCCCCATTTGTCCAATATGTCTTCCATAGCTTTTCTTCTTTTAGTCAAGGATCATGCATTGTATTTGGTTATCATATCCCTTTACCTGCTTATGTTTTTGATGGGTTACAATAATAATAATGAGGAATGTATAGTTAGGTACCCTGGAAATAAAAGAGGAAACATTTTTCTTCAAATGTCCTTCAACATGTAGCATGGATTTATTTTTATTTTAGTTGCATACAAAATAAAATATTCAATTAAATTAAGATTGCTCTTGTGTTGTATGAAAGGAGAGAAGGTTAATAAGATTGCTTTTACATGAATGTAAGCTTTTGGTGAAGACAGATCAGACAAAGGCATTTGGAGTAATGTCTAATTTAAAAAAAATTTCTCTGTCAAAGTACAATATTTATGCTGGCTTAAGCTAGAATTTTGAGATATTAGGTTTGTTTGATTTTAAAAATGGCTTTTGGGCCAGGTGCAATGGCTCAGACTTGTAAGCCTACTACTATGGGAGGCCAAGATAGGAGGATCACTTGAAGCCAAATTGGAGACCACCCTGGGTAACATAGCAAGATCCCATCCCAGGTGGCACACACCTGTAGTCCCAGCTATTAAGGAGGCTAAGGCAGGAGGATCACCTGAGCCCGGGAGTTTGGGGCTGCAATGAGCTATGATTGCATCACTACACTCCAGCCTGGGTGACAGGGAGAGATCCTCTCTCTGTTACCAAAAAAAAAAAAATTAAGAATTTTAAAAATTTAAAATACAGCTTTAAGAAGCTTCTTAGAGTGTGAATACTAGTTTGAATAGATTTGAAGTTACAGGAGAACTCTACATAGCTTTTAAAAATAATGTTGGTAGTTGTGTGTATAAATGTTTTAGTCTGGCTTGGTAATTGGCCTAAATTACACTATTATATATTGTTTTGAGCCCCCAAAGTTATCTTACCTAGATAGGGCACTAGCAGCCATTTTTACATAGAAAGATAGGAATGTAGAACGTCAAAATGCTAAAATATGAGTTTTATTCAATGATTCCAAGCATACTCTAATCACACAGACCTTAGTGTTATAGTGGAAATTTTCTACTTGTAATAATTGCCACTTTAATTTTTATGTAGACAGCCTTCTGTGGGTGTAATAGTTTCTTTTGTATCAAAGAGCAGACTCTTTCTGATGAACTGTGTGACATGGTTTCAAAAGTGTCTGGTATGTCTGTAACTTTCAGTGGTATTAACACATTAACTGCCATGTGATTTGTATTTAACTCATGCTAGTTTTGACCCTGGAGCCGTGTGAAGCATATGTAACTCACGCCTCGTTTCACCTTGGGAGCCTTGAGAACTATTTTTCAAGTTGCATGTAACTCACGCACAGAAAACAATAAAAAAACAAATTTTTCATTAAATTAGAGAGGACTGTTTTGGAAGTTTTTATTTTATTTTCATAATAAAACACTGGCCCCAAGGAAAAAAATTTTTTTCTAGTGCGGCAGTCAATGTGTTAAAAATAATGATTGCTTTATTTTGCCTGTTTTGGTGGTACCATTTTTACTTGTAAGAAGGAAATAATATGTAATCAAGAGTAGTTTATTTGGGTATGTGCATGGGATATTTGCAAACATCAAGTTGAGGTATTTTATGATAGAATATAGGTAGATGTGTTTTCTTCTGATTTCCCCCACCCCTTTATATACCTTGATTTTAATTTTTATCAAGTCTGTCTCTCTGGCCTTTGCCGCTGTGGCCCATTGATCTGTCCATCTGTCTGTTACAGTGCATATTGGGTACTTCCAGAAGTATGAATTCAGTGATGCAAAGGACAGGCGGGCTGCAGCAGCAAAGGTAGGACAGAATCATTCCAAAGACAAGTCATTAAAGGACCATTAAACACACCTACTCACACATACACATACATTGGCAGCAAATACCAGATTATTTAAGGGCGCACTATTTATCCTGTAAATCTTTATGGGAAAGACTATTCTGACATGACAACTTTGACATAAAGGGCACAGTTTTATTATTATTTTTTAAACTAGAAGCCTGCTTGGCACTTAGGTAACAAAGTAAATGGCATTTGCCACTATATTTAAAATGCTGAATAATAGAAGAGATGATTAAATGGAGGATATTAACGGTATTAGCTTGATTCATGTACCTGGTTGGTTTTCAGAACCTATGGTGACGAAGAATCCTATTTTGTAAACTTCGGGAGGAGAAGCAGGAAAGATGAGTCTGTCTATGTGTGTATAATTATATGTTAATATTTATATTCCTGGTTGTGTAATATTTTGATGAAAATCAACTAAATCTTGCAGTTCTCTTTTTTTTTTTTTGAGACAGAGTCTCACTTTGTTGCTCAGGCTAGAGTGTAGCTCAGGCTAGAGTGCAGGCTATGGTGGCATCATCATAGCTCACTGCAACCTCAAACTTGCAGACTCAAGTGATTCTCCTGCCTCAGCCTCCCAAGTAGCTGAGTCTACAGGTGCATGTCACTGCACCTGGCTAATTTTTCTATTTTTAGTAGAGATGGGTTCTTGCTTTTGCTCATCCTGGTCTCAAACTCCTGAGCTTGAGTGATCCTCCCACCTCGTTCTTCCAGAGTTCTAGGATTACAGGCTTGAGCCACTGCATGTGGCCCTAGTTCTTTAGTTAACTTCTATAAAGAAACCTAAGGATTTCTATTTAAATATTAATACTTGTATCCATTTACTTGCTAAATGATAGCAGTCATAATAGCAATTATTATTATTTTTTTTTAATACTGGGGTAGGGTGGGGGAGAAGTAGCGTTTTTATACTGAATCGTAAAACCTAAATCTTAGGCAAGTTTTAAAAACTTAGGCAATACAGTGTAAACACATGAAAAAGAAATGTAAAGCTTAAAACATTGTTAGGTTGCTTGTATCATTCTAGTATTGGCTATAAAGTGAGGTACTATAGGGATGGCTAAATGATGCAGATATTTACATCATTTTCTTTGCCGTTATATTTTAAAAGAAAGCGGCTGTGTTTTTCTGAATAGGTTAATAAAGTACTTCTCAAGGCTACCCAAATGAAAAGGCAGATAAAATTTATATTTGATATTCAGTGAAGATTGCTAAGTTTTCAAGATGACCGTAAAACCCAAGAGCTTAAGTATCCACAGTCTAAATTCTGGCTCAAAAGGCTGACATTAATAGTTAATACTTTCATAAACTTCATATACTACATTGAAATCTAGTCTACTGTTTCTTGAGTGTAGAAGTGAAGTTTCATGGTATACTCTATGAGGGGTATTTTGAATCAATAATGTTAAAACAAGATTTTGTTAAAAGATGACTTTTTTTGGTCTTGGAAACCTTTCAGGTTAACTTTTTTTGCTTTCATATTTGGTATTTAGCACCTTCTTCCAAATGTATTTTAGGTATTTCATGATCTGCTAAATAGATCATAAATCATTTTTTACCTTTTATGGTTTGGCAGTATTAAAATGAATATTATTCATGAATCAATTTCTTGAAAATCTAGCAGTACAACTCAATATAAAGCAAAATAGTTCTGAATTTTAGAGACCTGCATTCTAATCCTGATTCTGCCACTATTTTTGTTTGTTTGTTTGAGACAGTTGCCCTTTGCTGCCCAGGTTGGTGTGTAGTAGCACGATCATAGCTCACTGCAGCCTCAAACTCCTGAACTCAGCTGATCCTCCTGCCTCAGCCTCCAAAGTAGCTAGGACTACAGATGTGCCTGGTAAATTTTTTTTTAAGTGTTTTTTTTTTGTAGAGATGGGGTATCATTATGTCGCCCAGGCTGGTGTCTTCACCCCTGGCCTCAAGTCTCGGCCTCCCAAAGCGCTGGGATTATAAGCATGAGCCACCATACCTGGTCGTGACTGCCACTAATGACTTTTCAAAAGTAATTTCTGCTTCTCAATTTTCTGTTTAAAGTATGCATGTTGGTGTCAACTTTAAAAAAATGTGGTTCCATCTGTAAATCTCCAACCCCCCCCCCCAAAAAAAAAAGTGGTTAATCTGTCTTTATGGAAAGGGATTCTTAACCCTTTTAGTGCGGCAGGCCGAAAAAGCTGATATTTCAGCTGTCCGCACTAAGAGGGTTAATAAGGAGGTAAAGGTGTGAACTTTTTGACTAGACCTAAATAATTGCTCAGAAAGTTTTGATTTTTTAATATAGTGCTTTCTTATGTCAAACTTTAATGTACAACTGAAATGTTTTATTTTAGAAGAAAAATGATGAGTCGTATTTGTGTTCTTTCTCACTTTCTGCTCCAAGTCCACTTCGTTCTGGCAGTTGCTAATTTTTTCCTTCAAGAGTATACTAGATTTAACAATTGATAGGTATTTTCTAATATGACCATATCAGTTTATTATTTTCCTTATTATTGGACATTTAGTTCATTTGGTATTGTGTGTCATCTTCCCCCTTCTTTTCTTGCAATTTTTATAAGTGAGGCTGAATGTTTTTAAGATTATATGGGCCTGGTGCAGTGGCTCACGCCTATAATCCTAGCACTCTGGGAGGCCAAGGCGTCAGGGTCGCTTGAGGTCAGGAGTTGGAGACCAGCCTGAGCAAAAGCAAGACCCCGTCTCTACTAAAAATAGAAATTAGCTGGACAACTTTATATATAAATAAATATATATAAATAAAAATATATATAAAATTGTCCAGCTAATTTCTTTCTATTTTCTATATATATATACACACACACATATATGTATAACTTTATATATATGTGTGTGTGTGTGTGTGTATATATATATAAAATTAGCCAGGCATGGTGGCGCATGCCTGTAGTCCCAGACAACTTGAGAGGCTGAGGCAGAAGGATTGCTTAAGTCCAGGAGTTTGAGGTTGCTGTGAGCTAGGATGATGCCACAGCACTCTAGCTCGGGCAACAGAGTGAGACTCTATCTCCAAAAAAAGGTTATATGGGTTTATCTTTACACCAGCAGTGTGTGAACTATTAATATCATTTTCTCTACAGTCTTGGTGCCAGCTATTAAGAATCTTCAAATTTTCATTAATCTGATAAAGAAAATATTACTTGGCTATTTTTATATTTCTCTGAATTGCCTTTTCATTTCCTTTGCATCTTTTGTTAATGAGTTCTTAATGTTTGATTGTCATTGTAGCTGTGTTCTCCACTCTGTTATTTGAAAGGGAAAAAAGTAATACATGCACAGGGTACAAATGAAAAAGAGTTACTATATCATTTATAGCTTTCCTGTATCTCTCTGTTCCATCACTTTTTGATATTATCTCTTTCCTCTTCCTTTCTTCCTCCATCTTTGAGAATCCCACTTTATAAAAAGCTAGGTAGGCCGGGTGCGGTGGCTCACGCCTGTAATCCTAGCACTCTGGGAGGCTGAGGCGGGCGGACCAGCCTGAGCAAGAGCGAGAACCCGTCTCTACTAAAAATAGAAGGAAATTAATTGGCCAACTAAAAATATATAGAAAAAATTAGCCAGGCATGGTGGCGCATGCCTGTAGTCCCAGCTTCTCGGGAAGCTGAGGCAGAAGGATTGCTTGAGCCAAGGAGTTTGAGGTTGCTGTGAGCTAGGCTTTTGCCATAGCACTCTAGCCCGGGCAACACAGTGAGACTCTGTCTCGGGCGGGGAGCTAGCTATACTTTGATGTTATCAAAATCTTTTTGTCTTGTGATCATAACCAAATCTTATTAATTTGCTCATAGCTTGATTTTTTTTAAAGTGACACCATTGAATATTCATTTTTATGGTTTATAAATATTATTCAGTGACATTCCAAGTAGTGTGTTATGATCATTATCTCTTGTTTTCAACAGGCCTAATGTCAAATGCTCTGGATCTTCCTAAGAACAGTACTCTGTATCAAGGTCGTTTGGATTTATTTACACTTCTCTTGGGGCCCTTCATTTTGCTCTTCTAATCAGGGTGGCTTTCCCTCTAAGCCTCTTATATATAGCTCTCAACTGGACTTTGCTTTGCTGTTTTCCTGTGTTGGAGCCTCTGATTCTTAGATCTGTGTCTTTTTCTTGCTTCCTTTCAGCTGAGAGAGTTGGTGTCGTTTTAAAGCTTTGGGGAATTAACTTCTTTACAGCTTTGGTAATTTCCTTCCCTTGCCTGGAATTCCTGTTAGTTGAATGTTAAAACCAACAGATATAACTAAAAATGATAATAAATTATGTGAGCAAGATTGAGAGGTTCATGTGCTAAATCCTCATCTTTCACATCGAGAAGGTGATAGATAATACCTAAAGTGGAAAAATAATAACTCTTTGAGCATAAGCATATTAATAGGATAAAAGTAAATACTAGAAGGATCAGCTAAAAGAGTTTAAAATGGTTACTGGTTACCTCAGAGGATTGGAAATTAGTAGTGACTGAGGCATGGCAAAGAAGACTGTTGAACCTTTAAAACTATGTACATATATTAAATAAAATAATTTAAAACAGCGATTTAGTTTAATTCCAGAGGTCTACATTTAGTGATACCTCGTTCTTTAAAATCCCTTTAGCAAATATATGTAGACATGTTCTTAGTCCAAGAATTCATTATAAACCTCAAGAAGGGAGGTAGATTCCAGTTGCATATGCCATATCTTCCTTTGTCATGATTCTTAATCATTCATCTGTATATTTTGAGAATAATTGGCAAGAGAATATTTACATGGCCCATTATTGCTTGGTGGTAAAACTTTCGTTAAAGGATATAGAAATATATTTGTGTCTAATTCAGGATCATTTTGATTTATGACTATATTGTGAGCTTTGAAGAAATCTACAGTGGCTTTTTAAAAAAATAGAGCTTTTCTTAGAAAACAGTTTCTAAGTTTGTAAGAGACAAATTTACTTAAATAAAACCAGCGTACCTTTTTTTAAAAACAAGTAAACACTGTGATATTCAAATCTTATGTTTATGTTAGGAACAAAATTTTATGTACTATGTGTACATATGTATACTATGAATAGGTAAGTAGTCAGTGAATTGCTAATCAGAATCCAATTCATAAGAATACTACTCAGCCATCGGAAAGAATGAAATAATGTTTTTTTCAGCAACTTGGATGAAACTGGAGGCCATTATTCTAAGTGAAGTGACCCAGGAACAAAAATCCAAATACTGCATGTTCTCACTTATAAGTGGGAGCTAAGCAGTGGATATGCATGATCATACAGAGTGACTTAATGGATGTTGGAGACTCAGGCGGGGAGGGAGATGGGGGCGTGGGATGAAAAATTACCTATTGGATACAGTGCACACTATTCAGGTGATGGGAATATTAAAAGGCTAGACTTCTCTACTGTGTGCTTCATCCATGTAACAAAAAAATTTATACCCTCTAAATCTATTTAGATAAAAAAAATATGGGTTGAGAAAGTACTGGTTCAGGTACTGTTCCAATTGGTTATTAAATAGTAGTTGGGCATGTATATGAAATCTTTTTTTAAGTGGATCAGTTGCCTCCAGAGGAAGAGGTAACTATTAAATATATACAACACTTCTTAGTGATACTCGGTTCACGTTATAGAACTAATTTAATTTTTGTATGCCTTCTGTAGGTAATTTGAAGATGACTAGTGGTTGTGTTAGTTGAAGTGGAAGTACATTACAGTTATTCAAATGTTTTGCTTGTGTGTTTGGTGGAACATTTTCAGTGTGTGTCACAGTAGCTACATGGAATGCTGATACTTGGGGCTTGACAGTTGGAATCTAGAGGTGAGAATGTGAATAGATAACTGAAACGTTACAAAATAATTTTAATTATCTCACAACCCTAAATCACCACAAAAATGATAAAGTAGCATGTGGTGGTCTGTATTATTGGTTTAGATTATTTCTCCATTGTGCCAAGGCAGTTTGGAATTAGTTACTTTGTTCTAATTACCTTTAGTTCTTATCCTTTTTATCTATAGGGCTTTTTCCCTCCTCAAGGAATAGCCAGTTAAGAGATTGTGACCCAAGAAAACCTTGCCTGAATGGGGTCTCAGGTAATGGTAAAGGTTAGGATTAGGTAAAGGTAAAGGTAAAAATTAGGATTATCGGCCAGGTGTGATTGCTCACGCCTGTAGTCTCAGCACTTTGGGAGGCTGAGGCAGGAGTATTGCTTGAGCCCAGGAGTTGGAGGTTACAGTGAGCTGTGATCATGCTACTGTACTCTAGCCTGGGCGACAAGGCAAGACCTTGTCTCAAAATAATAAGTAAATAACACTGGGGTTATGTATGTTGCAGGAGACTTGGCTCTATGCTAAGGCATAAAATGCAATTTAAAGTCTTGAGTTTGTGTTTCTTTTTTTTCTTTTCTTTTTTTTTTGAGACAGAGTCTCACTCTGTTGCCTGGGTTAGAGTGCTGTGGTGTCAGCCTAGTTCACAGCAACCTCAAACTCCTGGGCTCAAGCAATCCTCTTGCCTCAGCCTCCCAAGTAGCTGGGACTACAGGCATACACCACCATGCCTGGCTAACTTTTTCTATATATTTTTAGTTGACCAATTAATTTCTTTTTATTTTTAGTAGAGACAGGATCTCGCTCTTGCTCAGGCTGGTTTCGAACTCCTGATCTTGAGCGATCCACCTGCCTTGGCCTCCCAGAGTGCTAGGATTACAGGTGTGAGCCACCGTGCCCGGCCAAGTTTGTGTTTCTGATGTAAAATAGAAACATATTAACTTACCTATTGTTTCTATTGTTTAAACACTGATTAAACCCTTGATGAAGTTTTCTAGAGGTGAAATCTTTGAGTCTTCAAATTGGGATGACATAGAAGGAAGTAATTGCAAGGACAGGTGAAGAACAGCAAAGCTAAGGTGGGTCTTTGATTAGGTACATTCATTAAGAAGTTTTGGTACATCAGGATTATATCTGTAAATCAATTGCATACTTCAGCAAAATTTCATATTAAGTGTCATGGATTTATAGCATCGCAGACAGTTAATCAAAACTAGCCAGTGTCAAATTTACTTTCAAATAATCTTTAAGAGTAGTGAGTGAAAATATGAAATTCTTGCTGAAGTAAACTTCTGGGAAACATCTTGGGGTGGTGAGGTCTCTGAAGAACAATTACTTTCAGCATTTCCCCCTTCTTTTGCCTTTCTTTTCCTAAGGTTAATAACTTAGAAGTAAATATTCAACACTGGTAAGTTTGTTGGTTAGTATATAGTTGTAAATTCTTTTAAAATACATGTTACCTTAAAGCCATCTGGAGATTCTCTAGATTGTCTCCCTCAACCCTCCCAAGTTCTTCTCTTTACTGCTAGGCTGGGAAGCTTTAATCTTTATTTTTCAAACATTTTGCACGTAGGGTTCTGGGTGTGAAATAATTGATGGCACATATATGTGTGTGAGATTTGAAGGGAGTTCATCTTCCATTTTGTGGTCCGGGTCATGAAAATGTGAGGTTGTTATGCAGTAGCAGAAAAGCAACATTGCATTATCTATTCTCCAGATTCCTGAGTTATCAAGACGTTTTTGTGGCAAAGGCAGCAGCTAGACTCTAGACTCTGTTTCATTGTGCACATCCCCTAGCTGTGTGTGTGTATCTAGAAGCATTTGTGGCAGTGGCAGTGGCAGTGGAGACTTCCTGATTACAGCTTTTTAATCCTTGGATTATAGTTTTCTACCATATGTTCTTGAATTTAGTAGTGCCATTGGTGGCTTGAGGAGAGGGAGGGAGGAGAGCTGCTTGTGATTTCAGTTCTGTAGTGTTCTGGGAGTAACTCTGGAGACATATTCTTATAATAACCCTAGTCCTCCTCCAGCCCTTCTGATAATTAAGCACCTAATTCCTTTTAACTTCCCCTTTCCTCAAAATATCTAGTAGTTTCTATTCCCTCCACCAGATTCTGATAAAAGTCAAGAGCATCCTTTGGTGACAAGATACTATTCCATTTTTTATTTTTTATTTTTTTTGGGGACAGAGTCTCACTCTGTTCCCCGGGCTAGAGTGCCATGGTGTCAGTCTAGCTCACAGCAACCTCAAACTCCTGGGCTCAAGTGATCCTCCTGCCTCAGCCTCCTGAGTAGCTGGGACTATAGGCGTGCACCACCGTGCCCGGCTACTTTTATATATATATATATATATTTTTTTTTTTAGTTGTCTAGCTAATTTCTTTCTATTTTTTTAGTAGAGATGGGTCTTGCTCTTGCTCAGGCTGGTGTCGAACTCCTAACCTTGAGCGGTCACCTGCCTCGGCCTCCCAGCGCCTATTCCATTTTTAGATGATATTGTTTGAACTTCAGAGATATAAAGAAGTTATTTTATGGTATGTCACTAAGCATTAATTATATTGCAGTCCTTTAGTGACTTTTAAGTAAAAAAGCCCTCAATGAACTTATATACCTGTAAAGGGAAGGAAAATTATACCTGAATTATACACAATAATTTTTTAGAAGGAAGTCAAGTATTTAATGAAATCTAAGGATAATTTGGAAATGAAACCTTTGATAGTTGCAATGTAACCAACTCTCAGAATGTTACTTCCTGTAGCTTGTATCTGTGCTTCTCAAATTTTAATATGAATACAAATGATCTCAGGAATTTGAGGGTCTGGTGGAAATGAAGATTCAGTAAATATAGGTTGGGACCTAGGATTCTGCGTTTCTAACAGACTCACAGGTGATTGTGATTTTATGAACCACACATTGAGTAGCAAGGCCTATACTGTTTATAGTTATTATAAAGTAATATTTTAAATTTCTGTTTTATGATTATGAAGTTTAAAAGCTCCACCTTTTCACCCCATACCCAAACCAGTCCTCAGGGATGATAACATCCACGGACAGCTTTAATATATCTCCTAAACTTTCTCCTTGGACATCAGTATGTCATAGAAATATGTTTTTTTAAAAAAACACAAATGGAATATTGTACACTACTCAATAGCTTGCTTTTTTTTTTTTTTTTTTCCACTCAGTGGTATCTCATGGTATCCTTTCCATGTCAGTACAGGCAGATCTGTTTTATTTTTTTTATGGCTACATAATATTTCAAGTATGGATACAGCATAATTTATAGGTGGTCTCCTTGAAAGAATGTGGAAATGGACAGATGCTTTTCCAAATAATGTGGATGTGAAAATTCTTATACTTCTACAGTGTGTATTTGTGTTGGGTAGGTTCCTATAAGTGGAATTTCTAGCTCCTACTTTATGTGCATTTTAACTTTGATCACTTCTGCCAAACTACCCTCACAAAAGGTTTCACCAAAGTTGCTGTCTCACTAACATGTTATGTATGACCCAGTTTCCATACCTTTATCATTAGATAGTATCAGTTTTTAAGATCTTAGTTGTTGTGATAGATTTAAAGGACTCATTGTATTAAAGAGGCTGAATAGTTTCTTGTGTTTTTCAGCTGACTGTAGTCTGAATTTATAACCTGTCCATTTTTATTGAATTATTTGCCTTTTATGGCCATGTATATTTGCTTATTTACCTTTTGTTATAGATGTTACAAATATTTCTTAGTATATAGATGTTTTTGTACTTTGTGGCTTTTTGGTTTCTTTCTTTTTTTTTTTTGAGACAGAGTCTCACTCTGTTGTCCTGGCTAGAGTGCCATGGCGTCAGCCTAGCTCACAGCAACCTCAAACTCCTGAGCTCAAGCGATCCTTCTGCCTCAGCCTCCCAAGTAGCTGGGACTACAAGCATGTGCCACCATGCCCGGCTAATTTTTTCTATATATATTTTTTTGTTGGCCAATTAATTTCTTTGTATTTTAAGTAGAGACGGGGTCTTGCTGTTGCTCAGGCTGGTCCCAAACTCCTGAGCTCAAGCAATCCTCCCATCTTGGCCTCCCAGAGTGCTAGGATTATAGGCGTGAGCCACCGAGCCTGGCCTCGGGTTTCTAATATTGTTTAAGATGGCCTTACAAAACAATAGTCTTTAAATTTTGGGTCTAACAGCTTACTTGAGCTTGTAGATTAAATTAAACAATATAAAAAGGTGAGCCTATTATGTAGGAAAATCTTCAAACTGAATTGAGATGAATTTCTAACCTATTTATTATCTGTTTCAGATAAAATTCTGAGATTAATAAAAAGCTAGGTTTTAGAGACTTTTTGCATGTTAATTTGGGCAAAAAAATTTTTTTTTCCTATTTCATCTATTCTTCTATAAGACCTGTTAATGTATTACTTAGCTTTCTCCTAAAATAAGAAAGTTGTCCATTGAGATTTTTTTTTAAAAAGCACTTGCCTCCCACTCTATTAAACATAGGAACGTCATTCAACAACTTGGTTGTGATTCTGTCTGGAATAGTGCCACACTCTTGAATGTGGGCCTACGTGCAGATATGGTGCGTCTAGAATTGTGGTTCTCCACGTTGACTGCTTATTGGAATTGCCTGGGAGCTTTTGAGAAACAGTAATGCTCAACTTCCTTTACCCCCTTATTCCGATATATTTGGCTCCGGGTGTGACTTGTTTAAAACCCTCCCAGAGGATTCTGTTGTGCTAATAAAATTCAGAACCACTTGATCTAAGGGTAAAGGTTGATGGATGATGGTTCGATTAATTGATGTTAAAGCTTCAGCTGGGATAGTTGGCATAATCAGACTCACTAATAAGCTTTTTAAAAATGCAAAACAGGATTTTGGATATACTTTCAAAGCAAACACTGCTGCTGTAACCCTGGAATGTAATTTTCTTCAAATTACTGAAATGGTACACTGCTACATTTATACAGGAGTTCTGCAAATAAACTTTTCAGAGCCTCTGTAGTGGGAAATTGTTTAGCGCAGTAATTTCCTATTCTTACTGCCTATTAGTATCATCTGGAGGAGCTTCAGGTAAAAATATTGGGTGAAAATGCACATACCTATATCCCACCCTAGACAATCAGAATTGCTGGGGGTGAAGCCCAAGTACTGATATTTTTGAAGTTCCTCAGGAGATTCTAATACGTAGCCAGAATGGAGAGTCACTCATTTAGAGTGTATAACTAGACAAGATGTAGGATTTTAGTTTGCTTTATTGTCCTCTAAAAGTTAAATGTACTGCTTGTAGTATTAGAATTAGTTTTCTAATTATAGTGATTTTGCTCAAACTGTTTTTGTTTATGTCTTCTAAAAATGACGAACAGCAGTAGGAAAAGAATGAAGAGCTCTTTATTTCAACCAGGAGCTTGATTGGCTTTCTATTAAACTGTCAGTTTTGGCGGCACACAGGTGGATATGTCTCCTTTGACCACTTTCTAGAGAGAGGTTCTATAAGTATAAACTTTTTCAAATTTCGGTGTATATTCGAATCCTTCTAGCCTGTTATCTTGGGCCAAGTCACTTCTCTAACTTCATCTGTAAAATGTAAATATTACCTACTGTGCATAAGGTATTGTTGTGAGGATTAAATGAGATAATGTATGTAAAATGTCTAATACTTTGCCTGGCACTAAATAATTTCAAATCTGTGTTTCTTCTGTTCAGTGTTCCTTTTTGACACTCATTGTTCTTTTTAAAAGAACTCTAGGTGCTCCAGTGCAGGTTAGAATACTTTTATAATTTAATATTTTAAATATATATTTTAAGTTACATACACTAAAACTTACACTGGGGGGGGTATACAGTTCTGTGAGTTTTGACAAATTCTTAGGGTTGTATTAATATAACCACCCACCATAATTAACTTACAGAACAGTTCCCTCACATTCCTTCTTCCTGCTATATCTATTTGTTCAATTAACTCCCCCTTAATTTCTGGCAACCATGGATTTATACCATCTTTAAAATTTTTTTCAAGAGACAAGGTCTAGCTGTGTTGCCCAGACTGGAGTACAATGACTATTCCCAGGCACAGTCATTGTGCACTATATAGCCTCAAAATCCTGGGCTTAAGCCGTCCTCTTGTCTCAGCCTCCCCAGTAGCTGGGACTAACCACCTCATCCAGCTCAGACTCTATAATTTTACCTTTTCCACTGTCATAGAAATGGAATCAAATACACCCATTTTTAAAGTGGGCTTTTGTTTTCTATTGTTAGGTTTTGAGAGATTTAAAAAAATATGTATTCTAGGTACAAGTCCTTTGCCAGATATATAATTTACAAATATTTTCCTCTCAGTTGGTGGTATATCTTTCCATTCTCTTAACAGTGTCTTTTTACTTTTGATGAATTCCAATTTGTGAGTTTTTGTCTTATGGTTTGTGCTTTTCATGTTGTGTCTAACAACTGTTTGCTTAACTCAAGGTCACAAAGATTTCCCCCTGGAAGTTTTATTGTCTTTCTTACATTTGGTAGTGATCCATTATGGATTTTGTGTAAAATGTGAGCTATAAAGTAGATTTTAAAAATCTGAATATCTTAATTATTCTTGCACTTTTTGTTGAAAAGGCTTTTCCCTTCATTGAATTGTTTTCACCTTTGTAAAAAATCAGTTTGTCATATTTATGTGGGTCTGTCTCTGGTCTCTGTTCTGTTCCTTTGATCTGTGTATCTCTTTGCCAATACTGTAGCTTTATAGTATGTTTTGAAATCAGATGATGTCCTTTTTCAAAATTTTTCAAACTTTGCCTAGCTCGCAGCAACCTCAAACTCCTGGGCTCAAGTAATCCTACTGCCTCAGCCTCCCAAGTAGCTGGGACTACAGGCATGCGCCACCATGCCTAATGTTTTTTCTATATATATTAGTTGGCCAATTAATTTCTATTTATAATAGAGATGGGATCTCGCTCTTGCTCAGGCTGGTTTCAAACTCCTGACCTCCAGCAATCCACCCTCCTCACCCTCCCAGAATGCTAGGATACAGGCGTGAACCACTGTGCCCGGCCTAAGGTCTTTTTAAATTTTACAGTTTTCAGCATACAGATCCTTCACACATTTTGTTAAATTTATACTTGAATATTTTGTATTTCGGCACTATTATAAGTGGTATTTTAATTTTTTATTTACAATTCATTGCGAGTGAATAAAAATACAGCTGTTTTTTTTTTTTGTTTGTTTTGTTTTTTACATTGGCCTTGTGTTCTTGACCTTGATAAACTTATTCTAGGAACCTTTTTGTAAATCCATGGGATTTTCTACATGGATATGTATTCACCTGTGACTAGAAAAAGCTTTATTTTTTCCTTTCTAATCTCTAACTATACCTTTCTTTCTTTTTCTTGCCATATTGCATTTGTAAGACTTCAGTACAGTGTTGAATAGGGGTGGTGAAAATAGACATCCTTGCTTTGTTTCAGATCTTAGAGGAAAAGTATACAGTCTTTCACAGTTAAGCATGTTAGCTGTAGTATTTTATGTATCCTATCTTGTGGTTTTTCTTCTTTAGGCTTTTAGTGTGGTCAATTAAATTGATTTTTTTTAAATGTTTAATCAGCCTTGCACTCCTCAGATAAGCCCCGTGTAGTCGTGGTGTAATTACCCTTTATATATATTGCTATGTTTGATTTTCTAATATTTTGTTGAAGAGTTTTGCATCTTTGTTCATATAGTAGTTTTCTTGTAATGTCTTTGTCTGATTTTGGTATCAGGGTGATACTAATCTTATAATAGGAATTGAGAAGTGTTCCCTTCTCTTGTTTTCTGGAAGGGATTGTGTAGAATTGGTAATTTTTCCTTCCTTGAATGATTGATAGAATTTACCAGTGATACCATCTGACCTTCAGTTTTCTTTGTGGGAAGGTTTTAACTACATATTCAATTTGTTTCATAGATATAGGAATATTTATGTTCTTTTTTCTTTAATGTAGTTTAGTAGTTTGCATCTACAAGAAATTTGTCCGTTTTGATCTGAGTTTTGTTTTTTTTTTCCTTAAGAGACTCAAAGTCTCACTGTGTTACTCAGGCTGGAGTATAGTGGCAGTCTTAGCTCACTGCAGCCTCGAACTCTGGAGCTCAAGCAGTCCTCTTGCTTCAGCCTCCTGAGTAGCTGGGACTACAGGTGTATGCCAACCGCACCTGGCTAATTTTTAAATTTTTTTGTGGAGATGGGGTCTCACTATGTTGTGAGGGCTGGTTTCAGTCTCCCAGACTCCTCCTAAAGTGTTGGAATTACAGTCAAGAGCCATTGAATTTAATGGGCAAAGAATTGTTTGTAGTTTACTAGTTTTATTGATCTGTAGTACTAGCTTTATTTTTTCTTGTTTTTCTGCTTTTGATTTTTTTGACTTCTCTTTATTATTCTCTTCCTTCTGCTTGTGTTGGTGGGTTTTGTTTTGTTTAAGAACTTCTTTTTTACTATATAAGTGTTTGGTGTGTTAAATTTTTCTCTAAACACTGTTAACTATGTCCCACAAATTTTGATATGTTGCATTTTCATTTTTGTTCAGTTCAGGTTATCTAATTTTCTTTGAGATTTCCTCCTTGGGTTATTTAGTAGAAGATGGTTAAGTTTCCAAGTAGTCTGTCTACTTGTTCAGTGGATTACTGAGAGAAGAGTATCGCAATCTCTAAGTATAATTGTGGATTTGTTTATTTTTCTTATCTTTCTATCAGTTTTCACTTTATTTTGAAGTTTTGTTCTTAGGGGCATGTATTTAAGATTGTAATGTGTTCTTGGTGAATTGACCTTTTTACCATTGTGAAGTTTTTCTTTATCACTGGTAATTTCCCTTCTGAAGTTTACTTTGTCTGATAGAAATATAGCCACTGCTGCTTCATTTGATTAGTGTTTACATGATATATCTTTTTCCATCCTTTTAAATATGTTTCATACACTGAAAACTGGGTTATGGATAACATGTGGTTTTGCCCTTTAAAACAAAAACTTGGCTGTTGCTGTCTTTTAAATGGTTTGTTTTGAATATTTATACTCGATGTAATTATTGATGTGATTGGTCTTAAGTCTTTCTTGTTATTTTTCTCTTTGTCCTTTTTCTGTCTTCTTTTGGGTTATTATTTTTCTTTTTCTCCCCTCCCCTCCCCTCCCCTCCCCTCTGTTAAGATTGGATAATTCCTTTTGATTGTGAACCTATCCAATGAATTTTGTGTTTAGTTCTAAAATTCTCATTTAGTTCTTTTATAGTTTATGGATAATTTCTGTTGATTTATCTTCAAGTTCACTCATTCTGTCATCTCCTTTCTGATTGTGAACCTATCCAATGAATTTTGTGTTTAGTTCTAAAATTCTCATTTAGTTCTTTTATAGTTTATGTTTCTCTCTTGAAAATTTATTTCATTTGCTGTAAGGTGTTCACCCTTACCTAATGGGTCATGGTTTTGATAGCTACTTTAGAAGTCTTTGCCTGATAATTCTAATGTCTGGGTCATCTATAGGTCAGCATCTATTGAATATCTTCTCCTTTGAAAATTGGTCAGATTTTTTTTGTTCTTGCTATGTCTGGTAGTTTAGATTCAATCCCAGGTGTTTTGAATATTATATTGTGAGATTCTGGTTCCTGTTAAAATCCTTTAGAAAATGTTGAAGATTTTTTGTTTGTTTTAGCAGACAGGTCAACCTGATTAGGTTATACCTGCAAGTTCTTTCTCAGTTGGCAGTTGGTTCCATTATCTGTTCAGTTTTCAAAGCCTTTGCTTGTTGTTTGCATTTGCACCTCTCATTGACAATTAATCTAGTACCTGGGCAGTGATTTATATAGTAGTTCTGTTCTGAAAGCCTCTCCTATACTTCTGTGGGTGTGTTCCACACACAGACTTAGGGATCTACCTCTCCATTTCCTTCCTCTCAGTGATTTCTCCCATACTTCTCAGCACCCAGGGGCCTTTTCTTTATTCCTTCAGCCAGAAGCATGGAGTTCTCTTAGTTTTAGAGACCTGCCTGTCAAGGGAATGAGCACATTCAGAGAGGCCCTCCCTACCCAGAACCTATTAAGTAAAAATATGGGGGTGAAACCTGGGAATCTGTGTTTTTAGCAAAACTTTCCATAGTTTTTTTTGATAAACCAGTGATAGGTTTGGGAACTATTGGCTGGGTCCAATGTTTGGCATTAGCAACATCAAATCATTCCCCCTCCTCTCTCTCTTTTTTTTGCTCTCTTTGCAAGTTGAGACTCTTAACAATTCCTGAAATATTTTTTCCCAAGCACCCTATCTAGTGGAGGGGACTATAATGTACTAGATGCCACAGTTATAGTCACACAATTCCAGTAAATACCACCAAACTTAAGTCTCTCAATTGATAGGATTATTGCTATTATTTTACACATGGCTAAATCTAAATTTCTAACTTTATTTCAGTTGTAGGCAAATCTTGTGAAAACCTATCACCAGTCTCTGAGAATTCTTTTAAAATTTCTAAATCAGGCACGTAGCAGTAGTGGCGACTTTCACCTGTAATCCTATCATTCTGGGAGGTCAAGGAGGAAGGATGGCTTGAGCTCAGGAATTTTAGACCAGCCTGAGCAATGGTGAGACCCCATCACTACAAAAAAAAAAGAAAAAAAAGAAAAATAAGCTCTGTATGGTGGTGCGCACCTGTAGTCCTAGGTCCTCTGGAGGCCAAGGCAGGAAGATCTCTTGAACCCCAGAAGTATGAAGTTGCATTGAGCTATGATGATGCCACTGCACTCTAGCCTGGGTGACAGAGCGAGATTCTGTCTCAAAAAAAAAAAAAAAAAAAGAATTTAGAAATGTGACTTAGAAGAAAGAACTGGAGACGACAGTGTCTATATATTCTGGACAAATATACATTAAAGGATCAGTTAATAGGTTTCTTTTGGTATCTTAACTCTCGTAGATTATTGGTATCTGTCTGGAGTGCTGTGTTGAAGAAGGATTCTTAGGAGAGTCTGGGTCAGAGAAGTAAGAAGTGCCTAGGTAGATAGCAGAATGTGCTAGGATGAGTTAGTGAGAGTGTCTGCATCCTTGGCTTTGGGAGAAGGGGAGTATATTAGTGTGAATTTTTCTCTGACAAATGGTATTGTTGAAAATTGATAGAAATTTCTTTCTTGCCATTTTATACAAGATGACTTTAACTAAATCAGTAATTAACTGTGGTGAAATAAAGTAGTTTTAGTCCACAGAAATCTTTTTTGAAATGTTATTTGATGTGGTAAAATTATATATGCAATACAAATAAACAGACCCATGTTTGAGTTCCACTTCTGCTATTGTAGCTTAGCTCTACTGTCTTTGAATGAGTCAGGCTTTGCTGATCTCTTAGGCCCCTTACATTTTAAGTTAAAATTTTATACCCAAAGAGTAAGCTCACTAGTTTTATGGGAAATGGAGATATTTGTGACAGCATTGTAAACTTTGGTCTGTCTTCGTAGTGTTAGCTTTTCCTTCTTAAAATGAAATAGCAGTCCTAAGATTACATACTATAAATTATTACATAGTATAACTGTTTTGTCAGTTTGGTTTAATATCTCCAAAGTACCCTCTGACTTAGAAATGATTTGGACCCATCTGAACTATTCAATGTATAAGGTATTAGGGAAAAATATTATTATTATTATTGTTAGTTTTAAAGATATGAGGTCGAACTCCTGGCCTCAGGTGACCCTCCTGTCTCAGCTTTCCAAAGTAGCTGGGACTACAGGCATGCACCACTGTTCCCAGCTAGGTATCAGAAATTTTATTGATTACATTTGGTGTGCTGATGTGGTGGTCTGTTAAGTCTTAATTGTAAAAAAAAATAATAATTTTAATTAATGCCTGATTTAATATAGTAATTTACTTTTGATTTAATTTCTTTCTGGCTGATTTTGACTCTTACAGAAGCATGACATGTTAGTGTGGCAGACTATTTTTAAATAGTCTTGATCATACAATTCAAGTTTTGTATTTCCTTAGGGGAATAAGGAAATATCCTGTGAATGGATATTTGGATAGAGTATTATGGAAATTTAAGTTCATCCTAGAGATCACTAAATGTCAGTGCTGTTACCTTTAAATGACTTTTTTTCCCTCCTCCTTTAGAATCCAGCAACTATCACAAGAATACTCCTTAGCCACTTCAATTGGGATAAAGAGAAGCTAATGGAAAGGTAAGGAACTGTGTTGTCAGCTTTGTACTTTGAAGTAACACAGAAAGCCTGTTGAACTGAATTTATAAGAAGCAAGTAAAGAATTGACTTATGTTCCAGTATGTGAACAAACCAAAATGGAAGTAGTAACTCCTTTAATTTTTTATATTTCCCATCTGTAAATTTTATGATAAATTTAGTATTAGGGAATTCAGACTTAATGTTTCTTATTTATTTCAGAGGTTGCTCTGCTTCAGTTTCTTAAACATATATCTTCTTGGGCACCAAGAACTAAAAACAGGTCAGAAAAAAATCACTAGATACATTCTTGGAGCACATGAATAAGATCTTCCTCTAATTACTTGCTCTGATTTCTTGCTCATAAACTTTTAAATCTGTGTTAGGCATATTAATGATGTTTATTCACTAAAACAAAATTAAGAAGTTACTCAGGCTTTCCTGGCCACCAGACCAGCTGCTTAAACTGGTTATCTGGTTTCAGGGCAGGATTCTGTCCCGTTGTATTAATTAATTCATTAATTAATGTGTGTGTATGTATGTGTGTATGTGTGTATGTGTGTTTCAGAGATAGAGTCTTGCTCTGTTGCCCAGGCTAAAGTACAGTGGCGTCATCATAGCTCACTGCAACCTCAAACTCCTGGGCTCAAGCCATCCTCCTGCCTCAGGCTCCCAAGTACCTGGGACTACAGGTGTGTGCCACCACACCCGGCTAATTTTTCTACTTTTTGTAGAGATGGGGTCTTTTTCTTGCTCAGGCTGGTCTCAAAACTCCTGAGTATGGGAGAGAGGGACAAGGGCAACATACATAACCTAAACCTTTGTACTCCTATAATACACTGAAATAAAACAAACAAACTCCTGAGTTCAAGCTATCCTCTTGCCTTGACTGCTCAGAGTGCTAGGATTACAGGCATGAGCCACTGTGCCCAGCAGTGGTGTTTCTTAATTTTGGTAACATTTACTTTTAGGCTTATTTATTTTATGATACCTCTATTAGGAATAGAAGTTTTTATTATTTACTTCTGAAACTGCTTTAGTGAACTAGACTTACTCAGTTTATTTCATAGTAATGTGTTTCTATAAACATTCTGAATTGTATCTTACTACACTGCTGAAAGTGTTTTACAATTAAATATTGTACACAAGTGTGGTAATGGTGGATTTAAAAGTAAGAAGCTTCTGGGAAACTTCTTTGTGTGAACTTTTCACTTTCTCCTTGTAATTTTAGTTTTCGAGTGTATTCTGAAGACAACCTATTGGGTACCTAGAGATTTATAATTGGATCTTTAAATAGTGTCTTTAAAATCAATATGCAATATCTTTTTGTCTGATTTAATGATGTTCACATATTCCATGTGGTCTGCTTTTAGCACTACCATGCTTTTTTCTTTAAGCATTTGGCATATCTTTTCCATTTTCTGCCGTTCTTTCCTGGATTGTTTGGTTTTAGGTATATCTTTTGTAAATAGCATGTAGGTGATTTTTCAAAAAATCCAAATTTATAAAAAACTAATCTATAACCATATTTTAATAGCTGAGATTAACATTTTAAGATAATTGATAATTAGATTTAATTATAGGTATACTTTAAGTTGTACTTTATATTTACCATGTTTTCTATTTGCTTATTTTGTTGGCTTCATAAAGTTTTCTTTTGATTTTTCTCTGATAATTTCAAAGTTATATATGTATTCTATTTCAGTTTTTCTAGTGGTTACCTTGTATAAGTTTATAACAATATTTAGTTACAGTATCCATCCCCTTCACAAAATAAAAACTGTAGCATAGTTTTTTTTCTTTGTCCTTTTCTTTTCCAGCTCAGCTTGATAAGTCCATAATGTTTGAATTTTTCGTTTGATTTTTAAGGCTTTTCATTATCTACCGTGTTTCCCCCAAAATAAGACCTACCCATAAAATAAGCCCTAGCAGGATTTCTAAGCATTTGCGCAATATAAGCCCTACCCCGAAAATAAGACCTAGTGATGGGCGTGGCTATGCAGTGTATCTGCACAACCCATGCATTTCATTGTGGAGCTGCAAAGAAGATGAGCAGCCCTTCTCATCTGCCCCATCATGACAGCTCCTATCCCAGAGGTGACCGGAAGGTGCGGGCAGCCCCACCAGCAAGGTCGGCTCCCCTCGTCAGGTCCTGGCCATCCTGTGTGTGCTGCAAGCTGAGGCTTTGAGGGGAAAATAACACATCCCCTGAAAATAAGCCCTAGGGTGTCTTCTTGAGGAAAAATAAATATAAGACCCTGTCTTATTTTCAGGGAAACACGGTATATACGTAACACTTTTTTCTTAACACTTTTTTGGCTAATTTGTTTCTTGCATGCTTATGTTTTTTGGAAATTTATTCATTTTACTCTGAAATATGTCTTGTAATTGTGTAAGTCAAGTTTCATATGTAGTAAACATTGAGTCCTATAAGAGAAATTCTTAATATTTTGAAATTTATTGTAATATTTTCAGATGTGAGTTTCGAAAACATAACCAGTTAGGCCCTTTAAGTCTGAGGACTCATGTTTTTGGTTTTGGAAATTCTTAGCTGTTATTTCTTCAGCATACCTTTTCTCCATTCTCTTGATACTTTCTCGAATTCCTGTTAGTCACATGTTGAAAATTCTGGATCTTTTTTCCAGGTTTTCTGACTTCTTTCAAAATACTTCTGTATTTGCGATCTTTGTCTTTGTACTTTGTTCTGTGAAAATTCCTGAGATTTCTCTTCTCTTCTCTTCTCTTCTCTTCTCTTCTCTTCTCTTCTCTTCTCTTCTCTTCTCTTCTCTTCTCTTCTCTTCTCTTCTCTTCTCTTCTCTTCTCTTCTCCT